>VDFB02058746.1:66564-107428 GCA_007258455.2 Sequoia sempervirens
CAGCTCCAGACAAAGAAGACTTTTGATAAGAAGGCTACAAGAAAGTTTTTTAAGGAGGGAGACCTCGTGCTCAAATGGGATGTTCTGAAAAGAAGACCTGGCCATCACACCAAGTTCAACAATATGTGGACTGGTCCATTTATTATTATAGGCTGTAAGGAGCACAATGCATATCAACTAGCTACAACAGAAGGTGAAGTGCTTCCTATCCTAGTCAATGAGATACACCTTAAGCCCTGTTTTTAAATCTGACAAGTCTATCTATTGTACATAATAGTTTAGGCTTTATGTTTTCCATAAGTGCTATTTCAACATAGTATATATTTTCTCTTTTAGTTTCCCCTGTCTTGCCATTTTGGCAACCTGTTGTGTCCTATAAGTCTCATGCGAATCGCAACCATGTGTCGACTGACGTTTTATTTGTTCTTTGAGTTTTCTAATGACTCCATGCCCAATGGATAAGCCTAGTCATTGGTTCTCATGTTTAGTAGGCAAACATCAAGCAAAGGTCACCAGAATTGTTGCCTCTATTTCACCTACAGTTAAATCAGGTGAGATAATCAAATGTTAGATTTTTAGAGTCTAGTGGGACATTCACACAAGGAAAAAGACTACATCTATTGCTAGGTCATGGGGAACTCAGTGGGAGAAGCTACCCTAGGAAGATTCAGCATGAAAATCATCCAAGGAGAAAGTTGGCAAGACTCTCCTACTATCTGGTTGACTGACTGTTTGATTCATTCCATCCTGAGCAGGTCACTGAGACCTAGTTTCTATCATGCTGAATGAGCCTGCAAAGCCTATCGCTATAACGGAGAGGGTTCAGTATGACCTCTTACCGCGTGGATTTCCTTGGCCGATAGGCCATTCAACCGTCATTCACCAAGACTCTCAGCGACCACGAGCTTCGGGGAGATCTACAGTGCTCGGTGAGAGGTCCCAGCGAAGGTTCAATGTCTCGCCAACGTGTGAAGAGTCTCAGAGCGAGATATGCTTTCGGAAAAAGTGAGGGGCTTCACCGAGAGGTCTTGGTGAGGATGAAAGTCTCGCTAAAAGGAAGGGATGGGCCTCTATACAATTGTCTTCAGCGTGAGTCTCGCTGACACAAAAGAACCTCGGTGTAACTAAGGGACTTCACCGGGATGTCCCGCCAACATCAAATTTCTTGCCGAATGAAGAGTTCGCCAAATGATATTGCCTTCGGCGTATGTCTTGCCAAAGGATGAAGGAGCCATCGAGGATAAAAGAAAGGCCTCGCCAAGACTTGAGGCTTTCACAATAATGTCTTCGCGACTGGTAAGGGTTACGTCGACAGTATTTCACCAAGGAGTTCGGCAGGAGTCCTGTCAACAATGAAACACTTTGCAGAGAAAGAGGACTTCGACATAAGGTTATACCGAAGTAAGAATGTCTCCCCGACTATGTATATGGTGGTTCATTGGCGGAGCTAGACGATATCGGCATTATGTCTCAGCAAGTTCTCTTGGTCTTACCGATAGTGTGCGAAATGTTTTTCTTTCGGCACGAGTTCATTTTTGTCGCATCAATCGGTGGCAGAAGGATGTGCCCATCGGTGTAGGTTGGGGCGATCGCTGTAAGGTCTCGGCGAGTGACCTTCGGTCTTGCCGATGGAAAATATGAAGGATCCTTGTCGGCGTAACAATTGCATTGTCTCAGTGACTCATAATGCATTGAGACCTTTCGGTGTAGCAAATGTAGTCTATGTGAGGTCTCCATGATGGATGGAAGCTACGGCGACACACTTGGTATAGGTAGACTCATCGGTGGGAGATGCATTATGTCTCAGCGACCCGAGGCTGGTTGAGGTCTTTCTAAATCACAGGGTGCATTCTATATGATGTGTTGTCGATAGTGGAACGTCATAGCGATGGAAAATGGATGGAGGTTGTCACCGTAGGATTTGGCCGACAGGAAAAATCTCCCCGATGCAAAAGAGAAAGGGCCCTCGGCATGACTAAGGGCATTCACGGAGATGCATCGGCAATTGTAGGAGGTCTCCCCAAAGCGAAGGGTCTTCAGCATAACATTTGGAGCTCGAGAGGACCTCTTCCCAACTGGCAGGAGTCTCAACGAAGGAAAAGAGGAGCTCGGGCAGAATGAGGGTGGGGTCGGCAGGATGTCTTGCCGACCAAGCAAGCTTTCTCCGAACTCAAAGAGAGCTTTTAGCAAAGCAGGGAGACTTGGATATAGACTCTCGGCAAATGGAGTATGTCTCGGTGACAAAGGGAGATGCCAATATGACAGATGATGCTCGGTATGAAGTTTGACTAATAGACAAAGGTCTCAGCGAAAGAAGAGCATTGACAAAATGGCAACCTCGCTATGATGTCTTCTCGACTCGGTAGTGTCTTGCCGAAGTAGCTCAAGCCCTAAGGAGAAAAGTAGGCTCGAGGTAAATGAATGAGCTCGCCATGAGCTCTCACCAATGGCCCCATGCTATGTCGATACTTGCGAGAAGATTTAACCACATCGGGGAGACACGATTAGTGTCTCACCGATATGCGGTTCAATAGGGGAAGTTTTGACCACCTAAAGAAGCGGCGTGGATTTCACTCAACCAATTAGAGAGATCTGAAGGTAAACCATGCCAGTCTAAAGAACATCAACAGGATGAAGGGCAACGTGTATCTGTTGCAAGCTTAGAGCATTCAAGGTGCAGCCGAAGTAGCTCAACCAGACACGATGGATCAAATGAATGTGATAGCTGCAAAATATCAGAAGGCTCCTACGAGGGTAACTCTTCACCAACACACACAGCAGGGACATGCAGGCTTCAACATTAACTTCATCCGAAAGATCTGAGGGTAGATCTTTCTAGGCTCGATATTTTGTAAGCCCTAATGGGCCGATATCAATCTGTATATAAGGCATTTTTTGCCTTTTTGTAGGGAGTTCTGATTACACACTCTGAAGAGTTAGTGATTTTTTTATTCAATCCTTTCTCAATCAATGTATGTTTTTCTGTAACTCAACTGGAATCCTAAATACAACACAGAGTTTACCTTGGAAGTTTGTGTTCATGTTTGTATTGATTCTCATTTATGTATCTTTCTTTTGAACAATGCAAGTCTTTAACTGTGTTTTATAATTTTGTATTCATATCTTAGAGTTGTGAGATTAATCTTTCCTTCCTGAGATGTGTATGTGGGCCAAATGTGTTAGGACTAAAGCATAAGTCTAAAAGAAGTTGCTCTAAGAATAGCAATTAGGCCTTCAAGTGTATGTTCTTCCTATGTTCATTTCATGATTTCTCACCAGTTCGGTGTATCACCCTAGTGTAGTCCTTTAATTTATGTATCTCTTCCCTCTTTCCTCTCAAAGAAACAATAGTTTAGGTGATACCCAAAGGAAACCGGCCTTCTCCGGAGGTTCATTTCAGCTATAGGTGACCCACAGCCTTGAGATGATCCCATGTTGCTCTAGAATGCTTAGTTTTTTGTAAACTTTACACAGGGTGCAATTCTAGGTGACAACAAAGATTTGAGGGAGTTCTTGTTAATTTCTGAAGACTGTCTGTGTTAAGGCAGTGAGTGCATAAATTGAAGTTTCAATAATGTATTAAGCCATTCCACTTACTATTTTGGTATGTTTATTAGTGGAATGGAAAATTCACATGGTAGAATAGTTGCTTACATGTTTTAGAGGGAAAAGGAAGTGAGTTGTGTGATCTGGATGAAGCCATAGGGCTAGGCAGAGTAGTTTTATGTGAAAATTGAATTGTAAGGTGATGGTTATGATGGAATGTTGAGAGATTTGTCCAAGTAAATGTTTATTGAGTGTGTACAAGCTAAATTTGGGGTGTTTGAAGCATTATTCTGGTTGGGGAAGCCCTATAGGTATGTTTTTCAATAAACCCTTATGTTTTGGTGTGTGAATGGAGGGTTTCAGGGTTTGGCATAGTGGAAGCCTTGAATATACAAACTAATTGTGAAATTTTATGTTTTGATATATAACTCAAGACTATTTTATATGTTTTTTTGAAGGATAGATGTTTAAGAGGGACCTCCTTTGGAAAAGTGGGCTAATTGGGTAGCCTAGAGTAGGGCAGGGGTATTAAAGGTCCAATTTGGTCCAAAAGAATCACTATTGGTTTCAAGATCTATGTTGTGTGAGCCCTAAAGGGTATCTAAATCCATCATTTATTTGGAAAGTCATTTGTAAATTTTGGTTGAAAAATCCCTTAAACCGGGTTGCAATTGCTACAAGGGAAAGCATGGTTAAGAGTTCAATTTTGAGAAAATCATTTGATTTTGCTTTGAAGTCTAGTTAATATCAACTTGATTTACATATTGAATGGTTTGTCACTCATATACTACACAATTATTAAAGTAACTGCATGCTTGAGGTGGTGCCAAGTACATGTGTAGTTCACCACCTTCACTAACTCCTTGTTACAATGCATTAATTTGCTTAAATAAAGGTGCAATCATGGTGCATTAGGGTTGAAATCATGAATACCTTGATTTCTATGTAGGCCCATCACTAAAGAAGAAGACAATGAAGGAAAGCTTATGTGGCATGCTTGCATGTTACTTTGATTCTTATGAGGCAAAGACTTTATAAGGAAAAGCCAATTTGGATACATGACCATTTATGATCACAAGATTTGAATCCTCTAGTACTATACCTTAGAAATATTATCAGGAATAGGGACATTTTCCCATTGGATTCATGAGAACTGGGTGCAAAGAGAGCAACTAGGAATCAAGTTCAAGCTAGACCAAAATGATTTAAACATATTCACCACAAAACCTCTAGTTTCTGACCTCCAGCTAAAGAAAATGAAAAGCAACGATTGGACTAACCGATGAAGAAAAGGGACACACACACAGGGATGATTTACCCTGGTGATGACTCACTAGGCTTGGCTTACCAACCGGGTGGGAAACTAGGAGCAACCAAAGATACAATATCCTTAGCACAACTGCATCAACTTTGGGACTCGAGGGGTCTAGCAAATTGATAAGACTTAGGAAAAAATTGCAACACTCTGAATCCAATATAGACAGGGATTTATGCAATGACTAGCCAAGTTGAAAGAAAACTTCCATTTTACCATTTCCTCCAAGAGTAGCACACTGAAGCAAGCACAGGAAAAGGAAAGAAGAAAAAGGGAAGCAAGAAAAGAGGGGTCCACATTTTTCCAACAAGCAAAATGGGGTGTATTGTGAGACCACACAACAAATTGGAAATCAAAATACAATCCTAGGTTTCTTCTATTTGTCAAAATTGTATGCATATTTTATTGAAAAATGTTTAAAAGGTGGAGAATTACATATACTTTTCATTTCAAAAGATCAAAAAAGTTTTTTTTTTTGAAAAAATTTCAATTAACTACAACACTTTAAATTATGAAAATCATATTTCAAGCATATTGGCTTGCTTTCATAAAAGACATGAATGTGTATTCTTCACATAAGAAAATTAGGCTTTCATGCAGTTTTAGAAATTTATCTACTTTTAGACTTGAAGCTCTACACCTATAGATTTTCAAGCACTATTATTCAACTTTAGATTTTTCAAACATCAAGATTCAACTCTCTATACTAGGGCACCTAGTTCCCCTATCCACTTAGTTTGAGCAAAAAATTTATGTGCAAAACCTTTCCTATGGTCTTTTCTCATATCCGAATTCAATTTCTAGAAATCAATCCTATAATTATTTGATTTTGTTGTGCATTTTTAATTTGATCCGGGCAATTTACCATAGCATTCTCTTTACAAACGTCTTGTGTTGTCATAATTAATATGTTACTATCAAATTTTATTAAGCAATTTAAAGACGGTTTTTACAAGCATGTGAAAATGAGTTTCTCTCTCCTATTTTGTTGTTTTCCTTTGATCCCTCTCCTAATATATTTCCTACTTGTGAGGGTATATTGGTGCAAGAGGATCTAATAAATAAGAATCATGAGAACATATATTTTTTGCTCTCAATACCTCTCATACTTGGGAATATATCATAATGCAATAGGATGCAAATATTGAAGATTATGAGAATCATGTTTGTTCTTCTCCCAATATCTCCCCTACTTGTGAGGGTATCTTTGTGTAGGAGGATATAATAATTGAGAATCATGAGAAAAATATTTGTTCTTCAATACCTCTCCTACTTGGGAATATATCATGGAAGAGGTTGAAGTCATTGATACATATTCTCCTTCAAATGATAGTAAAGTGGCTTGAATAAGTGAAGGTTCAAATTTGGCATTAGGTCCTCTATTACTAGAAGATCATTAACATGTAGTTAACTCAATTGATTATTGGACCTCCCTCTAAACCTCCTCTCATTATAGGACCTTCGAAACCACATGGCCATATCCTAAACTTTGTAGAACAACTCACTCAAAGAATAATGTGCATCAAGATGTGTTGTAGAAAAAGAATTATCACATAGTGGATCACACATATAACACTAGAAAAAAAAAGCAACCAAAAAATATGCCAATGTCCATTAAATTTCCTTGACCATATCTTTCATCATAATAGTAAAGAATGTGATCTTGTTGAGAATCTTCATAATACTCCATCCAAGATCTCCCTTTGGCACTCAATTCAAACATCCCCTACATAATATGTGATTCCCCAAGAGGCTTTGCAAATGATTGATATCTCACCTTTTTTCAAATCGAATGATGTAGGAGCCTTGTTTGATTGTATGCAAGAAATAAATTTGGATATATATTTTCTCAATGTGAATTACCTACACTTGAGTTCAAAAAAACACATGAGGCTTTAATGATATTAGTGGTTTTTAATAAAAGTAGGATTAGACATACACTTATTGACAATGGATAAGATCTTAATGTTTGTAGCATTGATATTCTATATAAGCTTGGTGTGGATATGAATCTCATATAACAGAATAATATTTCTTCTATGGCTTTGATAATGTTGGTAGGAAACCATTAGGAATAATAAAATTACCTGTTAAGGTTGGGCATGTGGTTTTACCTACTCTTATCCATGATATGCCAGATACTCTCTCATACAATCTTCTTCTTTATAGACCATTGCTTCATGCTATAATATTGAGAATCATGAGAAACATGTTTGTTCCTCTCCCAATGCCTCTCTTCCTTGGGAAGATATCATGGAAGAGGATGAAGTCATTGATACATATTCTCCTTCAAATGATAGTAAAGTTCCTTGCATAAGTGAAGGTTCAAAATTGACATTAGGTCCTTTATTACTAGAAGATCATTAACATGTAGTTAACTCAATTGATTATTGGACCTTCCTCTAAACCTCCTCTCATTATAGGACCTCCAGAAGCTCATGGCCATATCCTAAACCTTTTAGAACAACTCACTCAAATAATAATGTGCATCAAGATGTGTTGTAGAAAAAAAATTATCACATATTGGATCACACATATAACACTAGAAAAAACAAGCAACCAAAAAATATGCCAACATCCATTATATTTCCTCAACCATATCTTCCATCTCCACCTAGCCTCCCTCAACATAATAGTAAAGAATATGATCTTTTTGAGAATCTTCATAATACTCCATCCAAGATCTCCCTTTGGGAATTGATTCAAACATCTCCTACATATTACATGATTCCCCAAGAGGCTTTGCAGAAGATTGATATCTCACCTTTTGTCAAATCGAATGATGTAGGATCCTTGTTTGATTGTACATGTAGGAAATAAAATTGGATATTGTACATTTTCTCAACATGAATTACCTACACTTGAACTCAAAAAAACACATACTCGACTTTAATGATATTAGTGGTCTTTAATAAAAGTAGGATTGGACATACACTTATTGACAATGGATCGGATCTTAATGTTTGTAGCATTGATATTCTAGATAAGCTTGGTATGGATATGAATCTCATACAATGGAATAATATTTCTATCTATGAATTTGATAATGTTGGTAGGCAACCATTAGGAATAATAAAATTACCTACTAAGGTTGGGAATGTGGTTTTACCTACTCTTATCCATGATATGCCAGATACTCTGTCATACAATTTTCTTCTTTGTAAATTGTTGCTTCATGCTATAATCATTGAGAATCATGAGAAACATGTTTGTTCCTCTCCCAATACCTCTCCTACTTGGGAAGATATTATGGAAGAGGATGAAGTCATTGATACATATTCTCCTTCAAATGATAGTAAAGTGCCTTGCATAAGTGAAGGTTCAAAATTGACATTAGGTCCTCTATTACTAGAAGATCATTAACATGTAGTTAACTCAATTGATTATTAGACCTCCCTCTAAACCTCCTCTCATTATAGGACCTCTAGAAGCTCACGGCCATATCCTAAACTTTGTAGAACAACTCACTCAAAGAATAATGTGCATCAATATGTGTTGTAGAAAAAGAATTATCACATAGTGGATCACACATATAAAACTACAAAAAACAAGCAACCAAAAAATATGTCAACATCCATTATATTTCCTCAACCATATCTTCCATCCCCACCTAGCATCCCTTAGCATAATAGTAAAGAATGTGATCTTGTTTAGAATCTTCATAATACTCCATCTAAGATCTCCCTTTGGGACTTTTTTCAAACATCTCCTACATATTATGCGATGTTAGAGTAATTAATATTTAACTACACTTGCATAACTTTACTTAGGTAATATTTAATTCCTAGGTTTATTATTCTCATCCTTATCTTTTTGAGCTATCTTGTTGCTCAAGATAAGATTAGGGTTATGCATACTTTGCTTTTATAAAGAAAATCATTCTCATGTAATTATGAATTCCTGAATAATTAATATTTGCACATCTTTTTGCAAAGCTTTGCTTTTTTTGATTTTATCTTTTGTGGAAGGATTTTCTGGTTTGCATTTCAGATCTTGGTTTCTAGCATGGTATCAGAGCCTTGATTTGCAACCCCTTCTCAGATTTTTTGAGAAAATCATTGTAGAGTTCATTCGGGATTCCTCGAGGGTATCATGCCTTGAGTACATCTATGTTGTGTTTTGGATCATATTGGGCTTCACCATTGGATTCAAAGCACTAGAAAAAGTCAGGATTGGCTTTTTTTTTGCACATTTTGGCCATCATTTGCCAGATCCATGAGGGTTTCAAGCTGGGAGATTTTTTGCAAGCTCTGGAGGTAGCCAAATTTTTGGAGTAGTTTGAGCACAAACAGAGGTCACCATCACTTTCGCAACATCCAAAAACCCTAAGAACACCCTTCGGTTTCATCGATTTATGAGCAGTTGGTCCGGGAGGCAAAAAAATTTGCCAGGGAGGTCGTACGACCTCCCCAACACGTGTTACGAGGCACTTTTCTAAAAAAAAATTCAAAATTTTTTAAAAAATTGGAATTTTTGATAAAAAAATTGCATTGCCCGCATAAAAGCAAGTAGTGCCACCGCCACGCCACTCAGCAGCCACCGGACGACACCCCTAGTCCACTGCCAGTCCTCAGCTCAGCCCTCATGGGCCCCTGCGCACAGGCCGAGGTCATATGGGGGACCGGGCGCTATGCGCCCAAGCCCCAACCAACCCCAGCCACCAGCACCGATCCTATGGAGGACTAGGGGTTCTACCTCCAGCACCTTGCCTCCAGCTCCTGGTCACGCACAGGACTAGGGGCTAATTTTTTTAGCCCTCAGGGCACCCTGTAGGCCATATTGGCCTTTCTGGAGCACTTTTACAAAATCGGGCATAACTTTTGCATACGGTGTCCTTTTTTTGCAAACAAGATATCGTTGGAAAGATAATTCTGACGCTAATCCATTGGTGAAAGTGGATTCTTCTAATTTTTCTCTAGATTTATTTTTCAGGTCTTTGAACTCAAATAAAGTGTTTTTCACTTCGGAGGGCATATCTTTTCACTCGGTGATCATTTTTTCGTCATTATTGTAGCGTTGGAAAGATGGTTCAGTCCTCTAAAAAGATCTAAGGTCTATTTTTATTTTCTATTTATGCATATTCAACATCCTCTCCTCTTACAATCGTTGGGTTATTGTAATAAATGAACTAAGATAAAGTTCCATCAGAGGGGGTTTTTTGAATAATACTTTGATTAGAGTGTGCATGCAATTTGATCTCCATCTCCATCTTGATTTTTTGACAACTTGCATGGGTTATATCTGGTTTCTTAGTTTCTTTTGGCCCACATTTTTGCTCTAGCTTGACACATACCAGATTCACATCAGTTCACACTTTAGATTGGGATTTTACGTTTCCTGATCCACATTGGTTCAAATCCTTCTCAGTTTGAGGGCCATGTTTTTATGGTTAATTTTCTAGAGTCTTTATGGTACTTGTTCCTATGGAAGAGTTTTAGTCACAATTTGGCATCGACATCGAGAAACACGGTTTCCAAATTCTGTCATCATTTCATCTATTGTTGCTTCATAGATTCTAGGGTTGTTCTAGTTTGTGAGTTTTCCAGTGTTCCGTGGCATCGGGTCTGTTGTCGCATTATTATGATTCCATTTTTGGTTTCTTGTAGATAGAAGTATCTTTCCTTCCTTGTCAAATTGTGGTTCCAGTGTTACTCCATAGTGTTCTTCAAGTGCTTCTTTGTAATAGTCATCTCATTGTAGGGGGGTTTTGTCCCACTGGGTTTTCCTTCTCTACCTCATTATGGCATTTGTACTTGGGTACCTGATTAGGCCTTGTTGCCAGGACCCATTCATGCTTTCATGCATTCATCTTAGTTTTAGGTGCATTCTTTTTTAGTCTCCCTAAGTTGCACTTATAGGGGGTGAACTAGTGTAATTAATATTTAATTACACTTGCATAACTTTACTTAGGTAATTTTTAATTCCTAGGTTTATTATTCTCATCCTTATCCTGTTGAGCTATCTTGTTGCTCAAGATAAGATTAGGGTTATGCATACTTTGCTTTTATAAAGCAAATCATTCTCATGTAATTATGAATTCCTGAATAATTAATATTTGCACATCTTTTTGCAAAGCTTTGCTTTTTCTGATTTTCTCTTATGTGGAAGGCTTTTCTGGTTTGCATTTCAGATCTTGGTTTCTAACACGTGATTCCCCAAGAGGCTTTGCAGAAGATTGATATGTCACCTTTTGTCAAATCGAATGATGTAGGAGCCTTTTTTTATTGTATGCAAGAAATAAATTTGAATATTACATTTTCTCAACATGAATTACCTACGCTTGAGTTAACAAAAAAAAACATGAGGCTTTAATGAATATTAACTTGGTGTTTAATAAAAGTAGGATTAGACATACGCTTATTAATAACATGGATCAAATCTTAATTTTTGTAGCATTGATCTTCTAGATAAGCTTGGTGTGGATATGAATCTCATACAACTGAATAATATTTATATCTATGGCTTTGATAATGTTGGTAGGAAACAATTAGGAACAATAAAATTACCTATTAAGGTTGGGGATGTAGTTTTACCTACTTGTATCCATGATATGCCAGATACTCTCTCATACAATCTTCTTCTTTGTAAATTGTGGCTTCATGCCATGAATGGAGTCCCTCTACTCTTCACCATGAGATGCAGTATGAATATAATTGTAAGATATATATAGTAAAAGATGATGTAAAATGTTATAATTCACAAATTGAAGCCAAACAAAACACTTCCAACTCTCTTAGTACTTTGATTCCATCTTCAAAACTGGAACCATTACCTTCCAATGATAATCATACTATGAATGTACTCTTGGGTGATGATTGGGGATTGTTATATTTTACATCCACATTCATTGGGGAGTATAAAATTTCACCATCGAAACCTATAGAATATGAGATCAATTGTTCCAACAAAATCTTGAGATTATTCTTCTCAAAGTGAAAATAATAATCACAATAAGGCTTCCTCTTCAAATACAAGTTTTGATTTGAGTTCACTAGATTTTACACCCTCCTTTGTAGGTAAAGGTAAAATATCGTAATCTCAACCTGACGATTCTTGTGTTTGATTTGCTCAATATTTTTCTACATCATCAACTCCTAAAACATCACACCATGATGGTGATGAGGTCTCTTTAGTGTTCATCCCCCATGTGTTCACAATGTCTAACCTTAACAATTCGAAACCTAAAAAGGATTTGTATTCTTGTGAAAGAATCAATTATTCTCATAAGAATTTTAAACAAGACTTGTCCATCTAAATTGGAAAAGTGTTATGGGCTTGGATATAAAATTATTTCTAAAATATTGGATATAATGAAAACATGAAACAAGGAGTTAAGGATCATGTAAAATCTACATCGTACCTTTCCAGAAGGGGTTTAGGTTTCCAATGTACTCATTTTTCTATATATCTCATCCTCCATCAGATTATATCTAGAACATCATGTGGTAAGTGAACACTTTTTTCACACAAGGAAAATTTGTCTCCTACTTCTTAACTAGAACAATAACTTATTTTATCGATGCTTCTTAAAGCCTACTTGATCACTCTTCTTCTTCCAACCTTTACAATATTTTATAACAATAAATCCATTTGTGCATATCACTGAGTGCATGGCCATTCAACTAATGAATGTCAGGCCTTGGATAATAAAATACAATTTATTGATTATGGTTCTCCTCCATGTATTGATGCATCTAATGCTTCTACATAATAAAATTATCTTATATGGTATTGCTCCTCACTATGTGGTATTTGTAGCTTCACCTATTTTCTCATTTTCATTCATGGTGGTACAATCTTGCATGCAACCATATTTATTTATATGATAGAAACATGATAGTATCTTGTAAGTTTTTCTTTGCACTTGGGGGCAAGGAAAACTAGTTTGGGAGGCATGTGTTATTTTCAAGGATCCCTCTCTTCCACTTTCTTTCCCTTAAAATGTCAACACATAAAGTATGTCAACATTTTAGAGGGGGGCATATCACCCTATATATTTCATTGATTTCTTGTTAGATTTGACTTATTAGCATACCCCTTTGGGGGGTTTTTTATTTGTAATACTCCTGAGGCATGTTATGAATTTGTCCCCTATAACATTGAACACTGATTTAGACCCCATGATGTTAAAATTTTATGTGCTCCCTAAAGCATTATTTGATAAAATGGTCCATGGATTTAAAATAATAGAGCTTGTAGATTCATGAACTTGGGAAATTTTACATGGCCATCTAGCATAACAGAACTTTCTTTCTAGAGGAGCTATGTTTTCATGAGTGATTTGGCATGAGACAACTTGGTAATCCTTATGGGAGCACCATTTTTTATAACACATTCAATGAATGTCATTTGGTCTTTAAAACAAGTTTAAGATTGAGGTCTCTTTACCTTACCAACATGAATCATTTTTCTAGTACTAACTTTGTGTTTGTTTTTTATTATATTTTTATTGTTTGTTTTATGTTTTCTATGTGTTTTCTTTGTGTCTATGGTTTGTTTACTTCTTGTATTCTATCGTGTTTTCCTTGCACGTTTTACATGTTTTCTTGGTGTGTTGTCTTTGTTGAATGCACAAGGAAACTGAGAGGAGGGGTGAATCAATTGTACCTTAAAACTTCAAAACCCTCACAAACATTCAAATCCATACTAAATAAATTAACCCTTAATATGTTGGAATGCTTTATCATGAAAATAGATAATAGAAACAAAAAAAATAAAAACCATACCCAAAGAAATGCTAGATCTATGTGGAAAATACAAGAAGGGAAAAACCATGATGAGGATTAACTCACAATATAAATTAATATCAACACCGATTAAAAGGGCTCACTATCAAAGAGCTCACTTCCCAAAAGAAAGAAAGGCTCACTGCCAAAATAGAAAAGAAAATGGAGAAGAGTGTTGCAATGAGAAAACCATCTCAATGCAATAGAAAATTCCACCAAAACATCACCAACACCTTCATAGTTTTACTGAAGAATTGTAGACACCTGCCCACTGCATTTAATAATCTAACACATGAAAGCTCACACTACACTTCAAAAATTCATACTCTACAACTTTGTAATTCACATCATGCTCATCACACTTCTTTATTATCATCACTCAATAATTCAACACTTATTTATACCATCTTCAACCTTGAAAACATTCTCCAAGGTCGGCTATTTACCTCAACCATGCAAATTCAAATTAGGTAAGCATCAAAACATTCTTGTGGTGGAAAGGAATGAAGGTAGACAGTAGGGTAAAAGCACAAAGTTGTCACACTTTATAAAGGAAATGGCCAACACTGATCCAACTTTTAAACTTGAATCACTAAAAAGTGGCATATATGTTTTGAATTTTGAAATGATGTAAACTAGTAAAATATGTATTTTTTAGTATATTTTATGTTTGTATTTTAAAAATAAAAATAAAAATAATATTTTAAACTAGTTTTTAATAAATTAACACTATAATTTAGTTGTTGATAAAATGCTAAAAAATGAAGTTGCATGACATGTCAAACTTTTTATAGTAATTTTTTTTTTCTTTCAAATTTTTTGTGTGTATTTATAACTTGAAACTTTAGTGCATGGATATATTTTTTTCCAATTTTGATAAATATATATTTTTAAATAAATATTAAAATGTGTGTGAATCAAAAAATAGTTGTTTCCATCATACGTCAACTTTCATAATAAATATTTATCTAAAATAGAAAAAAAATATACCATTTTGAAATAGATTCTTTTATCTAGTGCATCAATATATATTTTAATTTTTTTATAAGTTTTAGTATTTTTCCTTGGCGTGGTAATCAACCTAATATTTTGTGTTGATAACCTACTTTTAGTAAAAATAAAAAAATAAAATATAAATAATATTTAAACTATTAAAATAAATATAATTTTTTAAAACTGCACTTATGGATCTACAAAAGGGTATTTTTATATTTTTTTTAAAAATGTTATTTACATTAGTAGGAGTTATTGAAATTTCAAGTTTTTCAAATAATTCTATTCTTTTGGTAAATTGGACTCAAAGTGGTGCTCCATATATTTTTTAACAAACAATTTTAGTTGAGAAAGTTGTGGAAGTATCTAACTTAGCTCCAAACAATCTTACTAGATCATATGTTTGACCAAAATTGATTTTTAGTTAAAAATACTTAAATTAAGTTGTGTTGATAAGCTGGTTGAAAGTGTGACACAGTTTTGTGCTTATACCCAACACCACACTATAGCTAGTGTAGTATAGAAAAATGTAGCCGTTTACATTTTCACACTTGTTTGGGCCCTCCCTGCTAAAATTGGGCTTTTTTATGCCTTGTTTGGCCTTATTTTGTATCCACAAGCCTTAATTAATGCATCTTTCTGAGGATAATCTTGACATACATCAAGTGACCAATAAGAATTTAATGATTTTGGTTTGTATGTCCTAGATTTAGTGATCTGGGACTCATGCCACCTAAACATACTCTTTCTCAATTCTCAATTTTATTAAACCTTTTCATGACTGATTAAATTTGCAATCAATGTGTACTTACACTATAATAAAGATCATGGTTTTGAGGAAAACTATAAACAATTTTTAAAATGTCTATCAATTTAAAACAATTGATTTTCAAAGTGTTGTAGTTTAATTAGTTGAACACAATTGATGAGGAATATGGTATGTGATTAAAAAACAAAAAAAAAAACCTGTCCATTAAGGTTCAAACACCTAAAGGTGCATTTGGGCTAGTTTCAGCACTTGGATGATTTTGACAGATGAGATCCCCTTGCACATTATTGATTAGCTAAAAGATTATTTTAGTTTAGATGTATGCTTACTCAAATTGTTGTGATCTAGTATATAAAGATAGAGATACCAACTTCTATATAATCCATTTTTTCCATAAAAAAAATTGATAAAAAATATAAACTACTTCACAAACATCCATCAAATTAAAAACAATCCATTTCCTTGCAATGATAAAAAAAAAAAGTCATTCTCTTTTCCATAACCTAGATTCTACGACTATTCAAAGAACAAACAACTATTCAAAGAACAAACAAGATAGATGTTAACAAAAAAGAGAATGTATAATGAAATACCTCTTCTCAACATAAAATGATATTTGTTAGCAGTGACTACTGACCAAAGGATTCTAATTAAGAAAGCTGATATTTGTTAGCAGTGGCTAGTGGCCAAGGGATTCTAATTAAGAAAGTTACAAGTGGCCAACGGTAGGAGATAAGCGAAGGTGAATTTGCCATTACATTAGCCATATCTCTAGTTGGACTGCACGATGTCATATAAGACTTTGAAGCTAACCACTGGATTCTAATTAAGAATGTTGCAAATGGCCAATAGGAGTCAAACGAAGGTGAAGTTACCACTACATATAAGACTTTGAAAAATATACAGTTAGATCTGCCCAAGCAGATCAAACTATACAAGCATTGCAGGCATTGGCTGCTGTGGTAAAACTATCTTGCAAAAGAGTATACAACTGAAAATCCTCATGTATCGATAGATCAAGCATTATTTTGGAAGTAAGGGATGTTGCAAAGAGGAAGGCCTGACCCGACTTGCAGAAGAAATTGCTGGACGAACTGCTTCATCTTTAGAAAAGTAAACTTCTGTTTTGGCTGGGTGTCTATGATTCCATCGTATTCTCATGGTTTGGATGATGTGGGTCAACTGAATGCCCTGTTGCCAGAGAATAGTAGAATCCTTGAATGGAATTTCTGTAGCTTCCACTTCCTTTCTATTATCACTTTCAACTTTTTCATGAGTGCGGAGTGAATGCTCGATGGACCAGGGCCGGCGAACACGGAAGAAAAGCCTATGAAAAAGGCCGCCTGTTTCTTCTGTCACTGTCACTGCGAAGCATATATGTTCTGCATGGCACACGATAATGCTGTTACACGTACGTTTACGTGGGTTTCACTTGTTTACGTGGGTTTCACTTGTTTTCCTGTTCGTACTATTTGAGTTAATTTTTGCAAAGCCGTGCCCCGTCGTAAGTTGAAAAGACAAAATGAAGTAGGTAGGTATACTTAAGTGCACGACAGTTGCAACTTGTCCAATTGTCAAAGCAGTTGTTTTGCCAATATTGCCTACAAATCAGGCAATCTGAAGTCAGCTGTTCCCTTGGAGGCTTGTGTGAGTTGTTCTTTGTCTGTTATGGTTTGGAATCTTCAACTTATAGCATGAATTTTCTGCTCATTTGGCAGTCAATCTGGGTGCAGTCTCTATCATACCACTTCATCCTCCATCAAAGACTGCAGCAGCTGGAATGGAAGTTCATTCCACCTCACAAGTTAACATACAATATGTTAATTAATATTTTTTATAAGCCTACCTACATTATGTGAATGAGAAAGGTTTAACAACACTATATTACTGTTTTAGGCTTTTAAGTGGCCGTGTTTAACTAACAACCGTTCTTTAAAATAAGAAAGACTATTTTATTTTAAAAAGTCAAAAAGAGTCGTTTTATTCAACATTAAGACAATGGCTAGTATGAGTTTTTCATAGTCTATCGATTAGTTGTGTAAGTTTCTGGTTTAAACTGTGTATATTTTTAGTTAGACATTTTGAATCACACTCGGTTATCCATCATTACGAAGAGGAGAAAATGTGAAGTAGGATTGCAGATCAGGCCTAATAAAAGTTGGGGAGAGGATTAAGTAGTTGAGCATCTTAATTTCAAACTTGTCAAAATCATAAATAGTGATTTCAAATCATTCTCAAATTTTTACAGTAGCTTACTTGGCAAGGCCCCTACTTATAATTAAAATTTTAGGTAGCTTACTTGACAAGGCCCCTACTTATAATTAAGATTTTAGGTCCACACCAACATCCATTTTTGTTGAGGTGTCCAAAAAGACCTAAAAAATATGTAGACTGATAGTTGTACATTAAATCATGTTTTGTTGGTACACCCATATAATTTTAAATCTAAATAATATATTTTATTCAATTATAAATACTCATGATAAACTCTTAACTACTTGAAAATCACAATTATTAAATGTATTGAAAATTAAATCAACAAATGTTATCTGGATTCTTAGAAGATGCTCAACTCTACTAATTCATCTTAACCTGATGTAAACTGCTATTAAATCCTTTCCCCAAAAATATCAATAAAAAATACTTGTTCAAGTCGATCCAGTTGGACTCCACAGTAAATAACCTACAATAAAAACAGAAGTACCATTGGTGCAAGTTGCCACATAGACGTGTCAAATTATACTTTAATAATTAATACAAATATTGTATAGCATAATCAATGCTTTAGTTACATATTGTGATTTACACTTTGTTCGAGTAATAGTCTCTTAGAGTTAGGGACATGGACAGCAACTTAACAGGCTATTTAATTAGTTATTATAGACTTGTCACATAATATTAAGGGTACAACCATCCTCCCTGGAATTGAAAGGAGGTAAGAATTTGACATCAGCTAAGGTTAGTGCAAGGATTAATATTCCCTGGCAAAGTTCTGAAACCGTTGCAATGCAACTTCCATGGTGGATATATTCATATCAGCAAAGCAGACTCGAAACCAGCCAGGCTCCCTACACTTGAATGAAGATCCAGGGGATATATTCAATCCAGCTTCGTACAATATCCTTTTCCATAGTTTTAATTCCCCCTCTAAGTCATTTGAGGGAAGCAGATGACTCATGTTTACCCAACAGAAAAGACCTGCGTTTCCTTCCAAGTGCTTAATGCCCGCTCGAGCAAGCCCCGAGACAAGAACTTTATACCTCTCTTGTAATCTTTTCTGATTCTCTACTATATAATAATTAACAAAGCCTGAATCTGAAAGCATTGTAGCCAATAGATGTTGTGTCTGGGAAGAAACCATGCAGAAACTAGACATTCTTCTAGCAGCTGTGACTACAGTCTTGTTGTAAGAGTAAATCGCCCCTACCCGAAAGCCTGGAAGGCCCAGGTCCTTAGATAAACTGTAGACTATATGGACATTGTCAGGACTATAATTTTCTCTGGCCACAATTTCTGCAATACTGTAAAAGCGTGGAGATGAAAAGACTGATCCAGAATAGATCTCATCGCATACTAGATGTATTTTCTTCTTTCGAGAAAAATCTAGTAGCATCTTCAAAGTCTTGGCAGAGTATGTTGTGCCCAGTGGGTTGGATGGATTTGTTATGAGAATTCCTTTCACAATCTTGTTTCTCTTCAGGGCGTCCATATATGCTGACTCCACTGCCGATTTGGTGATCTCGAAATTATTGGAGCTGTCACAATGGATGGGCATGATTTCTACGCCTGTTCGCCACCTCAGATCTCTGTCAAACCTGTGCATTGAGAGCAAGTCTTTAGAAAAAACCCAACTCAGACAATTGAATAAACCCACCAACAAATCATCTTAGCTCATAGAAAATACTATTAAGGGGTAAAATTACACAGAAAGCAATGACACTGATAATGTCTAGCATAATAAATCAATAGAGACATTAAGTGTTTGTAAACAAAATAAATCAAAACAAAACATATACACAAGGCTAAACAGCCAAAGCCAACTTACCCTGCGTAATATGGAGTGGGCACTAGGAAGACATCACCAGGGTCAGCAAGGCAGAACATTAACAGCTCGTTGGCTGCAGTTGCTCCAGCAGTATTTACTATCCTATCAGCTTCAAATTTCACTCTGTTTCCTCTCAATGCCTCCATGAAACTGGCCATAGCCTGCAACGACCAGACAAAAACTCAAACAATAATGACAATAGCATAAATGATGGATGTATTGAGAAAACGTGAGCCCACAGAATCAAATAAAACTACAGTATAATTTAGTTGTGAAAAAATAAAAGAATTGATAAAATAGAATAATAGAATAATATTGAACGAGACACACATTTACGTGGTAAACTCTTAACAATATGTCAGGGAATTATGTATTAAACTCTTCACAATATTTCAGAGAAACATCCACTGAACTCTAACAATATGCCACGAATTTATCTATTAAACTCCTAACAATAAACATTATGATATTTTTATTGTTTAAAAGGGAAACATTATGATATTCTTATTGTTCAAAAGGGAAATTACAATCTTCACACAGCTGCTGCCATTACGCTTCTAAAATTCTTCCTGGTATATTATAATTACAGTGGACCTCATAAATTGGATTGTAAATTTCAAAACACAATCAAAACTATACGGTGAATTTATCCTAGGATTGGACATTCATCTAAGAAAATTATTGTAAGCTGTACAAAACAATTTTTGCTAAAGGATGTTGAAAGCCTAATATTTCATTCTGACAGATTGCAACATTCTGTTACCTTTCTGAAAGAGTCCAATCCATGGTAGTCCTGATAAAGTGCCAATTTTTTGAATAAATCCGGTTCGGATGCCATTAACGCTTCTGGGTGTTTTAGCAACCATCCTTCCATAAGATCAAATGACAACTGCATTGCAAAAGTGGGCAACATTAATGCCAATTTCGGATTTTGAAGCACAACAACTGTACAAGTACATATCAAATTCCCATCTTAGGCATTACATGATGCTAAAGGATTGAACTGGTAACTAAGCTACTTTATCCAAAAATACGAAAAGAAAACCACTCAAAGCTCATTCTCTATAAATATTTTGCTCTAACTAAAGTTAGCAATACTCTTCAAGGCTGCCTAAACTGAGGTGATACAAGGAAAGTTTTTTCAAAAGAGAAAACCAACATAACAATTTGGGCCATTTTCCATTACCCTGTTCTCAGCAAGGCCCATCTGGATAACCCCCAAAGGATTGAGCTCTCTATCATATGGATTCCTTCGATACTCATCCCAACCAACAAAATAAGGGGATTCCTCTCCATGGGTACTGCATGTCGCTCTCTTAGAAAGACTAGTACTCCTATTACTCTTATTCAGACCTACACTGATACATTTTTCCTCGCATATGTTCATCCTCATCGTCATCAGAAGAAGCAGCTCAAGCTCAAAGCTCAAAGATTCAACTCTACCTTTCTCCAATGCCCGAATTCATCTAGTATAAATAGTCTTTATGATGTCGGAGGTCATAACCGCTTGGCTTGTAAGTTACTCCTCCAGTCTCTACCGACAATAATAGTGAAGTTCCCAAAATTTGTCCATCCTCCAGGTGTCGTCGGTGCATCGCAATTTGTGCAGAAAGAAACTAATGCCCAAAATTTTGGCCCAGGATAAGAAGCCCGCTGTTTCCTACTTTCAAAGGCGCCCACATTATTTAACACCATCATTACCGGTGCCTCAACATGGTTAGTTATTGTCTTGCCATTACTCTAATATGCTAATCAAGATGCTGAAAAATGCTGGCTTGGTTGTTTTTTCTGGATTGACTTATATTAAGTAACTTGTCATTGGAAGGTCAGTTGGTTAAGATGTTGAAAGGTCCAACCGTGTTCCTTTGTTTGATTTGTAGATTGACTTATATTAATAATAATTTGTAATATTATAAAGTTAATTTTTAAAATCTAATTTATGTTTTTAAGTTTTTAGATATTGTTTGTTTTCTTTTAAACATAGTAGGTACAATTTTTCCAGTCCAAATAATAGTATGAATGTTTCTACATAGTTATTTTTGAATTGACGTTGTGAATCACTCTTAGTGATCCATTAAGAAGTCATTGAGAAATTGAATTGTAGAATTAAACCTAAGAAAAGTTGAGGTGTGGGAGGGGGCATGGGGTGTGAGAGAATGGAAACAAAGCAAGAGGTAGAAAGGGTGGACTGGAAGGATAGTAGAAAAAAAAGAAGAGTCAATTTAATTGATAAAAAAACATTAATTACATACATATATAATCAATTACATATAAGCATTGATTAAGAGATTATATGAATTAAATTGAATTTTGTTTCTTTTCACTATCCTTTCAATCCACCCTCTCTACCTCTTGCTAATGTCACCCAGTGTTAATAAAACTTCCCTTCGCTTTCACTAGGTCCTACTTCCGACATAGCAGGCATCCTTTATTAGTTTATGACATTGCCACTAAAGATACTGCTTTCGTTGCTGTTTTATGGTAGATTTCTGGGATTGGTATCTCGCAAAACCGAGTGAAGTTCCAACCTTGCCCACAGAAAATTGATAAAAATATAGTGTGAATGCTATTGACTTTTCACAGTTTCTGTTGGGAAAAGAACTCATATTGAATATAGTGTGAATGCTATTGACTTTTCACAGTTTCTGTTGGGAAAAGAACTCATAAAATTTAAAGAAGTTTTGAGTGTACATCATGTCGGCAAATCCCATGCTGTAGAAAAACACAGCCAATCTCTGAGCTACAGATAAATGATATATTAATGGAGACTTTTAACAAGGCAGTTTTAAAAATGAATAAGAGGCCCATCAAGGAGAATTAATCAATCTTTCACTGTAAAATCGGATAATGTTTAAGAATGGTTATTCCTTACAAGACATAGGAAGGACAACCATAATGTCGATGAAAGTCTCATATTTGAAAGGAAACAAAATAAAGCTTGTTGTGACGAGCACTCCAACTCTCACAACAATGTTGACTGAATAGAAAAGCTTTAAAATTTGTCTCTACTTTTGTTCGTTTATTGACTTTTGAACATAAGCTGTCCTCCACTAAGAATTTAATGAAGGTATTGATGTTCCACATTATCTCCAATATTAAACACATCACGAGGGCTGCATGATTGAGTTTCACTTTCTCTAAATTATAAGAAAAGCAATAGAATATGTGATTAAATGTGTAATGTTGGTGATTTTTTTAATACAAATGTGTCTGTAAAGGCAATGCCCACTTCAAAGGTTGAAGAATATTGCTGAATTTATTATAAGAATCTTTGTTTCAGATCTCAACCACGTCACCATATTTGCAGTGGGATACGTTTTACCTTCTTCTTATTGTTAATTAATCCACTAAAGTATTGTTAGGGATAAAAATGTATTCACTTGGAAAAGTGCTGTCCCCTTACTACCTTATTTCTTAATGTTAATTAATCCACTAATGTATTGTTATGTATAAAAATATAGTGCATGATAATTGGAACTAAAAATACAAGAAAAAGTTTAGGATTTGAATTTTTATATGAAAATGTTTATAAATGGGTATATTATAAATAAATTATAATGTTTAAAATTATATAACTATTATCATTTTTCTTATATTTGTTATTTTGATGAGATTAATTTTTATGTAATAAGAAGATTATAGGTGTCATATTTTTACATTAAATTTGTCTTATGATTTTGCTTCATCTTGTTTTCATTATAATTTGTTTTGTGTAATTGATATTAATCTTTACATGTCCCATGTACCACCCTAATTCAAATGCATAGGTCAAAATGAACCTCAAACTTTTAAATCTTCAATCTTAAATTAAATTATACCCTTTTTTCCTAATAGCTATTGTGATTTGACCCAGTACATGTTTGTTTGTATTTGTGTGCTATATTGTTGTATTTAAAGACATTCATTATCCTCTTGAAACCATACAGGAATAATGCAAGAAATCCTAGAATTGGAGAAATCCATAAAACATATTAATAGTGGACAATGTAGTCTAGCTAGAAGAGAGTATTCATAATGGGTAGGGGAATATGGCTAAAATACAAGGAGAAATGATTAACTTGCAAGGAGATTTGGTGGGAATTCATATAGCATTATCCACTATCAAATATTCTATCAAAATACTATCATTATCACTTCCATGTGCCAACCACATACAACACCCACTGCTTATATTTGGAACTCAAACAATTCAGCTGGTATAGATGGTTGTGTGCTTAAAAGAAGGAGAAAACCCTTTGTGTCACCCAATCAATTTTAAAAAGAAATTGTAGATGCAATATATCAATAGTGTATGAAATAATTACTTCATCTAGTTATCTAAACTACAAAAACATGATTGGACATAGATTATATTTAGAAATTCTAGATCGTATCCTTATGAGTATAAAGAATCATAAAGGAGAAATTGATTACTTATTTCTTGGTTGGATCAAGAATCAAATTTAGCATGAGTTATGAGTTTTTAATCATCTTACAACATTTTATTCTTTTGTAAAAGAAAGTAGAGTAGAGGAATTTTTTTTTGGCTACTTGAAGGTAGGGGTTGAGTAACATAACAAAAGAGCTTCCAAGCATAACCATTCCCTCAACCTACTAGATTGATTCCTAAAAAAATTGAAGGAAAAGGAAAAGAAATATAATGTTTTAACTATGATAGAAAATATATTTGTTGACATAAATATGCTAAGGAGATTGAATGGACTATTGAAAAAGAAAATAAAAAGTAGTAGAGGTCATTGATGAGTTAAAGAGAATCAAGAGATGACCAACCAACTGTTTATTGTCATTATCCTTTAGTAAATAGCACCTCATAAAATCTCAAGGTAGTAAGCTTCTTGAAACAAATACTAATAGTGTTGATTGACTTGGGAAGAAATTGTAAATTTATCAACTAAAGGATATATTCTCATCTAAATTATTTTATTTTCTAACCCTAGAATTTTAGTTCATGATTACTAATGGGGATGTAATTAGTTGTTCAAGGAAAATCCATACAATTAAACTCTCCATGTTATTTTCATTTGTTTTCACATGGAGGGTAGAATAGGTGAGCTAAGAGGATTGTATGGAAAGTCTTCGTACTTGGTAAGATCCCATAAATGAAAATGACTATTAATAATGGTGTATGTGGGCTTACATCCCAATTGTTTACATTATAAGCACAAAACTCAATGGTTCTTATACCACCAAATTTACAAGTAGTTGTTGATAAGTTCCTAGATATTTTTAGAGATATTCCAAAAGGATTACCTCATGAAAAATATCATAATTAAATAGAATTTACCTAGTAATGGAGATCCAACCTCCCAAAACTAGGCCCTAAATGTACATACACACACACACATATGTACATATACATATACATATACATACATACATACATACATATATATAAATATATATATATATCATATATGTATGTATATGTAAATATATATATATATATATATATATATACATACATACATATGTATGTGTGATATATATATACATATATATATATATATATATATAATGTATATGTAATAATAAGTATATAATATAATATATATGCATATATATGTATATATAATATATATATGTATATGTATAATACATACATATATATATATATATATATATATTAGCATGCACACAAGATACATATAATATTACATATAATTATATATATATACATGTATACATGTAATACATATGCATGTATGTATGTGTGTGTGTGTCATGCATAATGTATATATATATATATATATATGTATGTATGTATGTATGTATGTATGTGTGTATGTATGTATTTATGATATGTATGTGTATATATATATACATATGTATGTATGTATGTATACATATACATACATACATACATATATAAATACATACATACACACACACACACATATATACAAGTGAGATTGAGAAGATGGTATATGAGATGTTAGAATTATATATTATTAGACATAGTCAAAATGCTTACTCCTCTCTAGTAGAAATTTTACATAGGAAATATGCCACATGCTAGATATGTCTTGATTGTAGAGTTCAGTAAGTATACCATCAATATAAATTTTTAACTCTAATAGTTGATGATTTATTAGATTGGATAAATGGTTCTTTTATTTTAGAAAACTTGATATTTCTTCTAGTTAGATCATCAAATCATAACTATAGATGAGGATATATATATAAAACATAAAAATTTAAAATTTTGAGAGATACTATGAATTTTTGTTGATAGATTTGGCATCATAGATACTCCATTTACATTTCAAATTTTTTATCAGACCTAGATCTTAAGGCTATTTCTGTATAGATTTCTTGATGGCATATTAATATATAGGAAAATAGGAGGAATTCTTGATACATGTGAATCAAGTTTTGAATATTATCGAATAATCCAAATTTTCTATTAAACCATTGAATTATGTTTTTGAAGTCCAAAAACTGGAGTACCTAGGTCATATTATTCTAGATGAGAGGGTAAATTTGGAACTTCACAAAACTAAGGCCATAATATAATTGAAAATTCATAGAAACCTTAAGAACCTATAGGGTTTCTTAGGTATTATTCATTATTATTGCTAATTTATATAAAAAAAATTATAGTAGCATAGAAACACCACTCAAAAATTTATTATAGGGTATGTTCAAGGAAATAGGGGACCAAAAGGAGGTCTTAAGTGGTCACTTTTTTTCTAAAATCAAGAAAGAATGATCTTGCGTGAGAAATTGAAGATAGCTACATTCAAAATTTGAAGATGCAATAACAAGAGTCATGGTGATCTAAATCTAATTTCTAAACTACTATTTTTTTTAAATGGTGGAGATTAAGGGGTTCAAATAGGGACAACACACAAAGTTCTGCTATTTCTATACAAAAAAATTAACAGTTTCTAGTGTGTTGCCCCTAAAATGCTAATTTTTTAAATAATTTCAAATCTTACTTCAGTGAAAATTAGCTAACATCATCTAGTCTATGCCCAAATTTTCTACTAATTTTTTAATGAATATATGATTTTTTTTACCAATTCTTAAAGTGGACACATCCTTAAAAGCAAAAAATGAAGCATTTGCCTCCTAATTTTTTTGGAGACTAATTGACTTTTTTACTATGTATATAATAGAGTATAGTTTCTAGAAATGTAATTTTATTCAAATTTTGATGAACGGGTTAAAAATGAAGCCAAAAATACCATATGTAGGTTTTTGAAAAAAAATAGAAACACTAGAAAAATAAATTAAAGATAAAAAGCTTAACATAATTGAAATGTAGAAAATGTTACATGGTTAGAAAGCTAAAATAGAGCTCAACATTAATATGTTATTTTTAAAATTTGACATTGAAAGATGTGCAAAGCTAATGGAGAGCATGCTCGATATTATATCATTTTTTACAACTTTCAAAATAAACATCTATGGTCATTAACATGTAAGTCTAGTCATTTGATTATAATGTGAGTGTTAT
The DNA here is from genome assembly GCA_007258455.2 of Sequoia sempervirens. Classification (NCBI taxonomy): domain Eukaryota; kingdom Viridiplantae; phylum Streptophyta; class Pinopsida; order Cupressales; family Cupressaceae; genus Sequoia; species Sequoia sempervirens. The sequence continues at coordinate 93,418 of VDFB02058746.1, forward strand.
ATAGCACAATCATGCTTTAATGCACTCATGTTTCAAAGAAGAAAAAGTAGCTCTCTCTCTCTCTCTCTCTCTCTCTCTCTCTCTCTCTCTCTCTCTCTCTCTCTCTCTCTCTTCCCATCTCTCTACCTCCTTATATAGCTCACACTAACCCTCTTTCTCATCCTATATACGTGAAACAAACATTTAATTATAAGTGAAATTTATATATGAAAATTTATTTTCTTATACTTTAAATTATATTTCATGTATATAGTATTAGGATGTTTGAGAATGGTTTCAAATTTCTATGAGTTATAATGGAGATTCTAGGTTTTGGAATCTTATATTTTTTTAGACCATCAAATTTCAATAATCAGTAGGCTCATATCATGTTGCAATTATCTAAGGGTAACTTTGTAACTATTCAAATGCACCATCAATCCTCTCCTTAGATATCTCTTTGTATCTCTCCCTCTCCCCTCTCCCTCTATCTCTACCTACCTCTTTCTTCCTCCCTCCCTCTCTCTCTCTACCTCTTTATCCCTCTCTCCTTCCATCTCTACTTTCTATTTTTCCTTTCTCTTTCTCCCTATCCATCAAGATCTCTCTCCCTATCCCTCTAGATCTCCCCCCCCTCTAGATATTTCTCTATATTTGTAGAAATTATGGATGCACAATCATCCAATGAAGCTGTAGCCTCCAAAGGACCTTTTCCAAGAGGAAATTCACCCACAAAGAAAGTGTTGCAACTTAGGCATGTAAATTGATATTCTATTATGAGATTGATCTAGAATATGATACAAATGAATTCATGTAGCTTCCTTATATAGGAAAGGTTGAGATGTAGTATGAGATAGGAAGCTAGCATGTGTCTTGATCTAACAACATGTGAAACCTAACTAACTCCCTAGAATGATGTGAAGATAGGACAAGACTTCTAGAAAAGACAACTCATCTTCTAGAAGGAATCTTTTATCCTAAATACATGTGAAGGTGGATGGCTCTATTATAACTAATTTCCTAGTTTATGTAACGTAGGAATTAATTAAATATTATGCCTAAGTAAACTTATGCTAGTGTAATTAAATAATTAATTACACAAACACCCCCCCATAAGTGCAACTTGGGGAGGAAATGATAATGCAATGATTATGCAAGGATGGAATGATGGGTCCCAGCTACATGATGACCATTTTAGGTACACCCATTTACAAATGAAGATGAAATGCAACTAACCTCCCAAAAATGGAGCAAAGGGGAAAAACTAGTGAGAAGAAAAACTCTCTCCAAAAAGGAGATGAAATGCAAATATGTGAGGAAGAATGGAGGATTCCATAATACCCCCAAGTACACCATCTGTCACATGGATACAACATAATCAATAGCCCCCCCATAGGAGGGAAAGAGAGAGACTATAAATCCCCCCAGAAAGTGTAATCTTCTACAAAAATGGTAAGTTTTTTGGTATGTGCAGGATCATCATGGAAAAAACAAGCCTTTAAGTGGCAAAAAATTCAGAAAAATCAGAGTTAGGCAACTTGACGTAAAAAATTGAATAAGTTATCTATATTATTTCAAAAATATGTAAGAATAGAATTTGTAGAAAATATAATGTAGTTTCTAAACTAATAGGTTTTTTTTTAAAAAAAAGAAAACTATTTGGTGAAAATTTGAAATTTCAATGCAGTGGTACTTAAAATTTCAAGGAAAAATAAGAAGTAGGTGTCTGTCTGACCACCCTAACCACAATAAAATGATAATATTTTTTTATAATATTTAAGATATAAGTAGAGGACTCATGCCCCGATGTGATGCATATTTTTTTATAATTTTTTAAGTAAATAATTAATTATGAATTTTTATTACAATTTTTTTAAAAATATAAAAACTTGTATGTTTGACCACCTTAACTTGGTCAAAAATTCATGAATTCAATTTTTATTTTTTTAAACCTATAGTATGTGAAGCATAGAATGTGATGCATGTTATGGACTCAAAAAATGTGATACCATTTGAAACCTATAGATGTTTTTCAATCAGCCTATCAATGAGGAATTTAGTCATAATTTGAATAGAAAATGAATAATAATTACTTATTAAATTTAAAGTAAAGAATAATTTATATCGGTGGAAAGTTGAGAACTTCCTTTAAAAACCCTTTTCATTTCATCAATTTTGGGTAAAAAAATAGTCGTCATCCACATACCCATCATATTGCCACTTTTTGGCCCATCATGATCATGCACATACCCTTTTAAAGACAAAACATGATCCAATGTCAAAAAACAACTTGTTTCCCTTTTAGAAAAAATAAAACTAAGTAGAAATGTAGGGATGCTTCCCACTCTAGATAGGAATTGAAGGAAAGGAGAATGAATATAGATGAAGATGATATATCTAAAAATTTCCAATGTGTCTCCTTTGCCACTGAAGATGAAGATGCCACAATCAAATCAGGTATATGCCCAATCAATCAAGAAGGTGAAAAATCAAGACAATGTAGAAACTGGTGCTAAATAGGATCCAAAGACTGTAATACAATGATCCTTCCATTAAAGGAATAGATGGAGAATAGATTTCCCCTCAATAATGAAGTGTCCTCAAAACCACTGAGAGACGACAAAAGCAAATCCAATGGTAGATATTGGAGAAACTCTAACTCCATAATAAAATGGGAGGGAAGAAGCCTCATATATGAAATCTTTGAAGAGGCTTCAAATCCCTCCAATGTAGTCTTTGGATTCCCAATCAATGTCAAGACAAAAGGAATATGGAGAATCAAGAAAATCCTCCAAAATAGAATTTTTATAGAGCAGAGATGTCCCCTCAAGAATATCCTCTAAACCTGTATAAGTAGCCAAGTTTGGAATAGCTGAAACAAAGCCATCCTATGATGCTAAGTCTTGAAAATTGAATGTGTCCTAATGAATAAAAATGATGGAATCCTCAATTAGTGACTTTGTACAAGGAATCATTAAAAGTGAAGGTATATCAACTATCTCTGAAGGAACATTGTGAACCTATTAAGAATATTCAAAGTATTCCAAACAATCAAACTCCTGCACAACAATATCATCATGGGGTATCTAATCTGAAGAATGAAGAGTCTCATGATATTCTAAATCATGATGATTGGGAATGGTGGAGTATCAGGATCTCCATATAGCTCCCAAATCTTAGTCCAAAGAGTATGAGGATAGTCACAATGATCAATAATTTTTTAAACATCATCAACAACATGCCTTGCAATAACCCTTAGAACATCATACCTTCAACAATTCCAAGCAAAATTTTGAATACAATTATTAGAGGGGGAACCAAACCTTACAATTGTAGCAACAATTGAAGAGATTGAAGATGGTTGATAATGTAATCTCTCCATTGTCTACAGTTTCCCTTTTCCAATAGTATTAGTGAAGGATGAATTGAAAACACCATAACAAGTTATGAAAAATCTCCAATAATACAAAGATTTTGACCTTCAACAATAAATAGAAATGTCCAAATATGACGTGTTACTGAAATGACGTCCCTCAATGCAAAAAACCAATGCAAATCACCTGGAGCTGAAATTGAATGAAAGGAACTTGGACTAATAAAAAAAGCATTGTAATACCTTCTCGATGCTGCTAGAATCACTGATTTTTGACAAATGGTTGAGAAGATATTGGCTTTTGAGTTCAAATTAGGGTTTTCTCTTTAGTTGAATGTATCTTTTTGTAACAGAAAAAATATGAAAAATGGAGGGAACCAGTAGAAATTACATTGGAATACCTTTCCAACAATATCTCATTTGTTAATTTTTGAGATCATGGTGAAAAGATATGGCCCTTGGAAGATCACTTCCATATTAGGGCATGGTAGGCTAATTAGGTGCAAAAATAAGCACCCAAGGCTAAAAAATCGGACCTTGGTCACTGATATGATCGTTGGCTATTATGGTAGAAAAAAATGCCCCCCTCCTAGGAGCAGTGACAGGGTTGAGAAACTAGGAAGAGTTGTGTCTTGAGCAACACCATTAGATGATGGAAAAGATTTGGTTGTTGATAGAATTAGGAGTGGGGGTTTAGGTACTATTTGTAGGAGCTAGTGAAGAGGGTTGACACCAGTGATGGACAACGATGGTTGAAATGTAGTGAATGAGCATTGACGGTGGCTAGTAACTGGTCAGTGATGGGGCAGGGCCTGGTCGACGATAGTATGCCCACCTAGAACCAATAAATGTGGCCGACCACAATTCTGCAGTCTGTGAATAAAAGGGCCAACAATAAAAATTTTGAATATTGCCAAAAAAGCAATTCAAAATTATTTTTTAATGTTGACTATTTAGAATTTTATATCTTCAGATAAAAAACCTTTTGAAGCTGACTAACAAATAAATATATGCCAATGGAAAATATATTTATGCCACTTTAAAAATAATTAAATGTTTATGCCAACTATAGAATATAATATGCAGTCACTCCAAATATTTTGCTAAAAACTATTAAATAAACCATGATTTTTTGAAACAAAATCCTGTTGATATAAAAAAAAATTATCACAGGGTGTAATAATAGGGAGATGATTTTTTTTACTATGGATTGTATAGATCATTACTATATGAATTTACAAACTATTGTGCCCTTAGCACACACGCCCCGTTCGGAACAGGGACCCTCTTTTCTTTTCCTTGTCGGGTCATTTTTATCGCCGCTTCGTTTTGTGTGCCCCATTTTTGTGCCCCTGATGTATGATAAACCTTCAAAGTTTTATCATAAGTTGACCGTGCTTCCCCTTAGCTTGTTTTGTCAAGTTTTGCGGCCACTCGAGGTCTCTCTGGCAGTTTGCCTCTGTCAGCGGCCCTGGACTCAGCCGGGCCTGCCCCATCGGCTTTCCCTGGCCGGGTTTCCCTGTTGTGCCCGTCGTCTTGGATGGCGGATGGGCTACGTCCTCCTGGACCTCAGGTCCCAACTCTATCTTCGCCGTCTGAAATGTTTGCGAGGAGATTTTCGCTACCTTTGAGCATTCCGGGCCCAAACTTCTAGACTTCCGAGTTTGGAATTCCGTGATGGTTTTGTCGTTCCTGACGGTAGACTTCTGGCAGAACTCCGCCTTCCAAGCCTCGACCTCCTCTTTGTCGCCGGTGACCTTCGAGCTAAAATTTCCAAGCATTCGCCGCCCTGCGTCCTCCTGCCCTCTGGACCCTGGGTCTCCCGCCGCCGTCAGTGAATTTAAATCCACCAACCTTTGTTCCATTGTACCTGCATTCAATGAGGGCATTAATGGCGGTGGGGGTATAAAAGACCTGCTCAAGCCTGTCATTTTCACTTGACAGTGTTGCAGAGAGTGATTAGTGCTTGCCAGAGAGGAGTCTATTATCTTCGAGTCCTTCACGCTCATGCCCATTGCCTTCGCTTGCCGACTGCTGGTGGATCCCACACTTTCCTGCATCAGGTGTTCGAGGTAGGTTTTCTGTTCACCCTCCCAAACATTGCTTTCATGATTCCTAAGGCTTAAAATGAACAAAAATCATCAAGAAGACATGTGAATGATAAAATGTGACACAAAGAACAAAACCCATGTCTTAAAACTTGAAAGAACGCAACATGGCACCTCCATGATCAATTTGGGACTTGTCCCGCTTACCATTGTTCTTTGTAGGGGCATTCACTCCCCTCGAGCCCGAACGCTCCCTTCGCTAGCTGAGACTTGGTGAAAAACCTGAAGCCTCAAAATAGCCTTTGGCTCTCTCTCAAGCCCGGGTCTCCGAGATTCTGCATCCCAATTTTCATAACTTGTTTCCTCCCAGAGCTACTCCATCGACGAGACAAGTCCTAGTCACCAAGAGGTCATGGCGAGATCCAATAGCTTTACCGATGTCTGTTTGTTTCACCAAGACCTCCCCGATTCGGCAATACCTTTCACCGAGTATATCTTGCTCTTGTCGAGTGATTTGTCGAGGAGACATTCATCTGTCACTAAGACCTCACCGCGAGCTCCTTTGGTCTTGCTAATGCCTTCACTTTCGGCAAGACTCCTAGCGGTCACTAGGACTTCACAATGAAATCTTTGTCTTGGCGAGCCCGGATCCCCTGTCGGGGTGACTTCATGAGGTCGGCAAGAGGTTACGCTGATGGGGTTCTTTGTCAGGGAGACATTCATCTGTCGCCAAGACCTTTCTCTGACCTGGAAAACTTACACTGAAGACTCCTCTTGTCGCCAAGACCTTCCGTGTTCGCCAAGACCTCACGGCGACATCACTCTTCTCTTGGCGAGTACCCGACGTCCTTCCGACCTCCGGGCCCCAGTCCCCCATTCGCTGCTAAGATCCAACTTGAACAAACTCATCCGTGCTCGGTGTCCATCCACATTCTGAGCCCTGACCTTCCCTCATCTGTCGTTCCGAAAGGGAAAATCTTGCCCGCCCCTCCGAGCTCCGGGCTCTACCCTTCCGACCGCCGCAGGACTGAAAATGAAATCAAACGGCGAACGCTCGTGCCGGGTCCGGTCCTACTCTTGGCTGTCGGTGAGACTTGAGGACCTCGCCAAGACCTTACCCCGCCGCCATGACCTTTCGCCGACTTCCCTTCCCCTGTTACGCTGGTCGGTGAGACCCGAGGCGTTCGCTATGACTTTACATCGATGGTTGATTTCTTGCCAACCTTCATGTCGAGCCCTGGCCGCCGGGCCGCTGCCTTCGAACTTCCCCCTAGTGATGGCCATTCCAAACGGAAAAGGATGGGCAGCTTCCCGGTGCCTCAAGCCTGGGCACTCAAATGAAAAATTACTGTCTTCTAACTACCCTGCAACCCGTCGGACCCTGGACCCCAGAGTTTCGTCTCCAGAATTATGTTTCTGATCTGCCGTTCCAAATAGCCATCTGCTAATGGCTTTCTAACCTGGTACCTCTGGATGCTCCTAAGCTGACCCAAATGAGCCCAATCCGAAATCTAATCTCGACCCACGTGCTTAATCTTGGTCTTCTTCATTGTGAACCTTTTAAATTACCAAAATTTGATCAGAGAGAATCTCCCAGAGCCCTCCACCCTATTTTCATTTCCAAAATGACATTCCTGCCAGGGAGGTCTAGCCCTCCAGGCCCGAATTATCCAAATGCCCTCAATCAAAAGACCAATGGCATCAGGAGGTAAAAGTATCATGTTATGCTACTTAAAATGGATTTCATCTTTGGGATTTCGACACACATGAATGCTTTCATGATCAATTGCACTAACTACGCCTTTGCTTGTAGAATTTATGGAATCGGGTGCGGGACCTTCGGGGGCAGCCGTCGAAAAGGACAAAGGAAAAAACTCAAGCAAAACTCCTCGAGGGAAAGAAGACAAGGACCAAATGAAATACCAATTTTAGGGTGAGCCTCTGCACTCAAAAGTTACCACGGATTGGAAGGAAATCACTGACACCAACATAGGCCATGTCAATATTGACGTATTTATACAAAGGGTCAGGGTCAATCCAATGACCAAGAATGCAAGACTGATAAGACAAAGCGGAATAGCAAAGGCAATAGGATTTCCTCCATCTCTTGTAGCCCCAGAGCTCGTCATGGCCTATCGGCAGGCATATCAATCAAATACAAGGATAATTGTCGACAGGGATGGTAACATTCTCAAAGACATGTCGGCTAGAGGAATCACGAAAACCTTTCATATTCCCACATTTCAAGAAATGGAAATGCCTACCATTGAGGAGTGTCAGGCGGTGTGGGATGCTAACCCTACGGGCTGCAGGAAGTTAATAAATCAGCATTGGCTCAAGGAAAAGTGGGGCAGCGCCACGAAGGTTCCTAACGAACTCTTCTGCAGTGATTTCTATGAAGACTACCACGATTTGGTCACAATGCTGAGCAGGGTTATGGGCCTCTCTACTGCGGCCTTCTTTCAGGGGTGGATGGTGTACTTTGTTGAGAAAATCCTTCGTGGGAATGAGGACGTTACCACAAAGACAACATTTTATTGGTGAGGTATAATAAGCGACTGCTTCCATGAGCAGTTCGTCAATGTTAAGAAAAGCTCCAAATTTTATATGACTTCATACCTCGTCTACTCCTTGGTGGACTGGAGACAATACAACGGGTTGTTTGTGGCACCCAATCAGGAGCAAGGTCGAAGATTGAAGGCCTATGACAAATACCCTCAGCTCCAGTACAAAAACTTCAAGAGGGAGTATTGCAGAGTAAATGACGCCTTCATCGGCCATATTGTTAGAGTGATTGTCAGAGATCTCAAAAGGAGGGTTTCCCATAGTGCTCGGGCATTCTTAAAGCAGTATGCCTTCCTCTTCATTCAATACCCAAAGTTCACATACATCTATGCCCAAGCCTTCACCGAAAGGCCAAACAAGTTTCCTCGATACCCCAATGACCAAATCATCTTATTGGAGCTTTCTCGGCAGCTCCAACACATACAGGCGATCTTTAGTGGCAAACATATAGTAGGGATCTCTTATCCCATGACTCTTGGCTAGGGCATGTATAAGCTACAAACTTCCCAGTGTACTGGTAACTCTGAGAAAGAATTGAAGGATTACCATTTTCACCTACACATTGCTCGCCCTCGAATAGATCCATATGGGCATGTAAGAAAGGCACTGGGACCCGGGTTCGCTCATCTCCACCACATTGAAGAATTTTGGGGGGATTGTCAAGATGACAAAGAGGTACATGCAAGACACTATATGCAGATGACTATGCATTTTATAAGGAAGGTGCAACCATTTCCCATACCGGACCAAGTCGAAGAAGACGAAAGCACCATAATGGACCCTAGGTACCCCACAGTTGCCAACTTGCCGCTACCAACAATAGACTGGGACGAGCAGGAGGTCGATGACCTCGATATTATAACCAAGCCAATCTTGGCTCATACTAAGGAGTGGGTTGATGGGTAGGTAACCCAGTTGAAATAGTGAGGGGTGGCCTTGACATATGAAGGACTCAGAAGTGAACCAAGTGCTACCGAGGACGCCGCTACCACCACTTCGATGGGCAGAACATCCAAGTCTCCTCCGGTCACTAGACTCAAGAAGAGAAAAGAGACAGAAGTGGAATAGTCTCCTGACCCTAAAGTCTATACAAGGAAAGAAATGGGAGGCTCTCCCTCCAAAAGACTTAAGCAAGCAGGGGGCACGATGGAACAACCCTTAACCCAAGAGGAAGAAGTAAAAGGAACTGATCAAATCAAGCCTGTTTTGGCTCTTCCTGCCCCGACTGTTGCACCATCTACCTCCCTGGCTATGGTTGTCGCATCCCCGCCGGCGGTGGACATCTCTGTCCATCTTGCCCCTTTGCCCTCGACTGGCCCTATGATTTTAATTGACTCTTCTTCCACCATGACTACTCCTCCATCCTCTGCTACCATGTCACCCACTATGTCACTCCCATTACCTACGGTGGCTGCACCAATGCCCGCTCCCACCTTGTCTGAGGCCTTCTTGAAGCATATGCAGAATATCCCTTCCGAACTCTCCCAGATCCTCATGGATCCCACTCTTCAAGCAACCTTAGCTCAAGTCCTCGCTACTACCAAACCGTCACAACCTCCGATAGGGCTACCGGCTATGGAAGCCACCATGCTAATTTCTAAGGAGTGGGAGAGGTGAGAACAAGAGGCCTTAAGGCCCTTTGAAGAGGAAGCTGATGAATATCATGAGCACCCAAAGTATGAACATCGAACTATTGACAGGGTGGCCTACGAAGAAGAAGAAACTAGTTCCTCTGAGAGCAAGGATGAGGAGGATGATGCTGGTGGTAAGGTCATAGTGCAGGCCTTCGACGATGATCTTGAGGAAGAAATGGCCTAGCAGCTGAAGGATACTAAAGAAAAGGCAGAAGGGTCACCCCTTGAAGAAGGACAACAACAAGAAGACAAACCTGAGGGAGAGGCCCAAACTATCATGGGCCTCGAAATCAAGCAATTCAAGGAACATGCACACGAGGTTGAACAAACTAAGGAGAAGGAAAGGGAGGAAATGGAAGAAAAAGAAAGTCCCCTACAACAATTATCTGCCAAGCCTCCCATAAAGTGCCTTGTGTTCATCCAGGACTCCGATGACAAAGAGGGAGATGCTTCCAAGGAAGAATTGAGAGTTTCGAAGGCTAAGAGAATAGAAGCCTTGACCGAGAGGGGTGGGGATGATCGTGAGTCACGTAGGGGAAAGTTTGTCGTGCCTGAATGGTTAGAAAAATAGCTCAAAAGGAAAACTCCCGTACTAAAAGACCCGAGGGTGAGACTAGAGGCTATCTTATCCCAAGCTCAGATCACAACAAAGAAGGAAAAGAAGCCTAAGATCTGATCTAGGGTGACAATGGATGCTTCTGGGTCTCGAGCTGTGCAAATAGCAACCCCAGTGGTGGGACAGGCTGGTGTAAGTTACATCTCTACCATCGACTTGGGGACTGCCACCAGAGAACAAAAGGTAGAACATCTCGAGGAGTCAGTGGCCACGGTGGTGCACTTGATAAAGTAGGACAAGTTTTCAAAAGATGAGCTCAAAGCACAGGTGGCTGCTCTAACGGACTACATCTAGCAGTGGTCTTCAGTGGATGACCTACCTACCACGTCCACCACCACGCCCCAACTGTTATCCAAGGAAAAAATTGACAAGATGGAAAGGAGAAAGAACTTGGAAAGGACTACAGAAAGCTGGTTCCGACAAGTCTTATATGTCGAAAACATGGGAATTAGTCGGGTTGTTCAGACAGCCAACAAGTTCTTAGACCTACAGCAATCTTTGGAGGGCACGAAGAGGCTATGTATTGACTTCCCTGCAACATATGACTCCACCTTCCCAAATATCGAGGCTATCCTTTGGATTCCAGAGGCCACATGGGAAAAGGAGCTTGCATTCAATAAAGACGATCATTGGCTGATGGATGTGTGGCGGCGGGACTTTGGCAATAGGAAGGAAAGGTTGGAGCAAATAATGAGCAAGGTGGATCTGGATATAGAATGGATAAAGTAAATCAGGGGCAGAATGTGCTCGTTATCTCAAGATGATGACAAAATATGATATGCCTTCAGTGCAGATAGATCCAGAAAAGGTGAAGCCTTACTTCCAAAAGAAGATGGAGGATGGGATGTCTAGTGAAATCACAGTGGAATTCATGAGTTTTGCTACCCGTGCCTTCGATCAATCAGAGTTGTTTAGGGATCAAGGTGCAAAGTACGATGAGGACTAGAAGAGGCTAGAAGATAATGCTAAGGAGTGGAGCTACCAAACATTGAGGCATGAGATCATTGAGATAGACAAGCTCTAGCCGGTCATCCTAAAGTTCATGGAATACATAGCCTCAAAGAAGTGGGAGGACAGTCCCACAAATGATAGAGAACTCCCTAAAGAGTAGCTATAGTAAACGACAATCAGAAAAAGAAAAAATTTCTATAGTACCGTCACTAGAAGACAAAATAGGGAAGGGGACAAAATATTATTTTTAAATTGTAATATATTGAGGGTTGGTGAAACCCTATTTTGTAATGAATCTTGGCCATTCATTTGAATTTTTGGGCACTATAAATAGAGCTCTCCTCTCATTTGCAAAGAGAGTTGAGTTATTGTAAAGACATGCTGTAGAAATTTATAAGAAAAAGACATTGACTTGGTGCATTTGCTGAGTTTCTCACATGTTGCTTGATTCAATCTCCATTGTTAGATGTTTAACTTAGATTTTATTGTTGTTCTAGTTAATTGTTCTCTTGCCTTGGTAGATTTTAGGAATGCTTTCCTATGATCATGAAAATTCCTACTGTGTAGATGACTTCTTAGTCCATACTTTTTGATGTTTGTTGATGGTAGATAGCTGTGTAAAGTTAGTCTGGACTTAAATCCAAAGCTGCTCCAAACTTTCTTCTTTGTTCATGCATGCATATGGTGAATGACAGACGAAACATTTGCAGACCTTAGAAGATAGCACAAATTCCATGAGACTGTGAGATTTCTAGTTAAGTGGAATATTGTTTCCAAGAAGTTGTCCATTGCAGGAACCCAATCATCACTATTCACAATTAGTTGCAGATCCGGGAACCTCCTCTCTTCCCTGCCCCTTTTTCATTTTATTTAATGAGTGACCTATGCTAAGGTTCATTGCACATTGTAAAGCTAAATCCAATGAAAAAATGGAGTTCAAGATTGATGTTTGAACCTACAGCAAATGCATAACAACTCTCCCATCTTAAGAACTTTGTTTCAATATCCAACTTCCCCACTTTATAATTCATCCGTAAGACCGCCTTGTGATTCCAGCAAATCACATCAAACAATTGAGATATTCCAAGCACTGTCAAGACCTGACATTAGAGACCTTGGGATAGTGTTTTGCAATCTGATTGTGGAAGATGGTCTTTCAAGAGAGGTAGTGCACCTACGCACTACTTGTGTTGAGAAGTGCATAAAAACACATCAACACAAACCTTAAAAAATACCTCTAATAGTTCTCATTTAGATATCTCTAAATTTGACAAATAGGTAGGCGATTCTTAGGTTTTGAGGCCTTTTGAGCACAATGGTGAGGTTAGAGAGAGCCTAATCTTCACTAGAAATTAGCCTGGTCCACGGGTGGAGCCAACTAGCATGCAATAAAAACCTTCAAGCCTACAATGAATCTTAATTCTATCCCAACTTTCTTGATCTTGAGATGAATCTTCAGGGTATGTGCAGGATCATGATGGGCCAAAAAGTGGTGATATGATGGGTATGTGTAGGGTATGTGGCTGACCACTTGTTTTTACCCAAAATTGATGAAATGAAGAGGGTTTTTAAAGGAGATTCTCAGCTTTCCACCAATATAAATTATTCTTTACTTTAAATTTAATAAATAATTATTATTCATTTTCTATTTGAATTATGACTAAAGTCTTAATTGATAGGCTGATTGAAATTTTTTTATAGCTTTCAAATGGTATCACATTTTTTGAATCTGAAACATGCATCACATTCTATACCTCACATACTATAGGATTAAAAACAAAATGAATTTCATGAAGTTTTGACCAAGTTAAGGTGGTCAGACATACGAGTTTTTATATTTTTTAAAAGTTGTAATAAAATATTCATAATTAATTATTTACTTGGAAAAAAATTACAAAAAATATGCATCAAATTAGGACATGAGTCCTCTACTTTAAAATCTTATAAAAAAATATTATCATTTTATTGTGGTTAGGGTGGTCAGATAGACACCTACTTATTTTTTCCCTAAAATTTAAGTACTATTGCATTGAAATTTCAAAATTTTCACCAAATAATTTTATTTTTTTTAAATAAACCTAGTAGTTTATATACTACATTTAATTTTCTATAGATTCTATTCTTACATATTTTTTAAATAATATAGATAACTTATTCAAATTTTTACGTCAAGTTTTCTAACTCTGATTTTTCTAAATTTTTTGCCACTTAAGGGCCTAATTTTTCCATGATGATCCTAAACATACCCTTCAATAGACATGCTCTGATACCATGTAGAAATTATGGATACACAATCATCTGATGAAGCTACATCCTCCAAAGGACCTTTTCCAAGAAGAAATTCACCCAAAAACAAAGTGTTGCAATTTCAGGATGTAAATTAACATTCTATTATGAGATTGATCTAGAATATGATACAAATGAGTACATGCACCTTCCTTATATCTAGGAAAGGTTGAGATATAGTATGAGATAGGATGTTGACATGTGTCTTGATCTAACATGTGAACCCTAACGAACTCCCTAGAATGATGTGAAGATAGGATAAGACTTCTAGAAAACATAACTCATCTTCTAGAATGAATCTTTTATCCTAAATACATGTGAAGGGGGATGGCTCCATTATAACTAATTGCATAGTAAATGTAACCTAGGAATTAATTAAATATTATGCCTAAGTAAACTTATTCTAGTGTAATTAAATAATTAATTACACCAACAATATATGTTTCCATATCCCTTCTCTCTCACACATACTCTCTCTCTCTCTCTCTCTCTCTCTCTCCCCCCCCTATTCTTGTAGATATCTCTCTATATACCTTCATCTCCCATCCCCCTCTTTATC
>VDFB02058747.1:0-40026 GCA_007258455.2 Sequoia sempervirens
TAAATATTACACACAAAGAGGAAAATTGTATTGAGTTCCTTGGCAAATAGACAGATACATATGCACATACTTATATGTACTCAATTCCCTAATTGATATATAAAAATACTCGTATAGGAGCAATAGTAGTTATATCTAGGTTCTTCCGTTAAAATGCTTAGGGTTGGTAATTTTATTTCCTAATTTCAGATTAAGATAGGAGTGATTGTAACATATTGATAATGCCAGAATTGCTCTTCTAGAAATGCAATTGAATCAATATATTTTCTAGCATATTTTGTATTACACTTCCCCACACTATAACATTGAATATTGCATTTACTTCATGTTGTGCGATTACACCACAATACATATATATACATATATATATATATATAGATATACATATATGGAAACATATATATATACATGTACATATATAGTTACATATATATGCATGTATATACATATATATATACATGCATATATTGTAAAGTTGGGCTCCACTATTTACCATTAGATAATATAGAGAAACAGGCGAATCATAAAAGAACTAATAGGGAAGCACTGGAGAGTGACATACATCTGAATCTTAAGTATCATCTTAATACGTCTTATGACTGTTACATAGACTGCTTGGCTTCTACCAATATGTTGCATGATACTCTTTTTCCATCATCTATTCAAAGCTTCCTATAACAAACTATTATTTGCCGTTGTTCTTTTTCTTTGCAAGGCAAGAAAATGTATTGGTTAAGTTGCATTGTTGAAAGAGCCATTGTGGTGTTGCTTGTGTATGAGGCTATTTTAAGAATAGTCATCCTTGACTGTGTTCTATAATAGATCTGACAATTTTGAAACTGTTGTGCTATGAAGTCTGTAAGTCATTTTACATGAGTATTTTCTATAAATCTTTTGTTCATCATATTGAATACCAAACAATGCAGCTTAAATTTCCAATTAAGCATGTGGTTCTATACGCATTTTTCATAGATCAATGCATTGATCATATAATTGTTGCATAACATAGAGAAAATAGGAACTACCCTGGGGAACTGGATTTGAATAATTGATTTGCGAAGTTGGAAGGATACACACATTTGTTGATGTTGATACAGTTCTGTTACAATTTCCCTAGTTCTCTATATGTAAAGATGGGTTGGTTGAATAGGTGGAAGTTGAGTGGAAATTTTTTTTTGGCAGGAGGGTGGAGCTTAGCAATTACATGGGTTGGGGGTTTTGGTTTGAAGTCTCTGCTAGGATTTTTGTCAACATAGCCGCAAATTGGAATTGTCGGCGATGGGGATCAACTTTTACTGACAGCCTGGAGGTTACCTCTTAAACAAAGGATCTGCCTAAATCTTCCTCATTGATCAATAAAGACAAATAAGTAGAACCATAAACCAATGACAAACAAATTACTAACCCTCAACATATTTTGTAGCGAAAGAAAGGAAATTTAATTGCAATTCCTCCATCCATACAGAACAATAATCTCTTTTAAATCTCCACAGTCGGTATAATGAAAAAGTTCAAACATTTGACAAGAACTCATAGACAATAAATTAACCATCTGTGCAAACTACTCATCTAGCAAGATGTACACTATACATATATATATAGATATTCATGTATACATATACATACATGTATACGTATACTAGATTGGTGGAGCTTAGCAATTACATGGGTTGGGGGTTTTTGTTTGAAGTCACCACCAAGGTTTCTGTCAACGCAATAGAAAATTGGTATTGCTGGTGATAGGGATCTACTGGGGGTCGACGAGGCCACCATTTTTTTAATGTGGTGACGTGGGTGTTGGTAATTACATGGGGTGGGGGCGGTCAAGAATGGTGCATTAGATACAGGGAATGTGAATGGCAAGTGTTTTTTTGCACGAGGCCCAATGTTCCTGTCGTTGCACGATGGTGGCAGACAAAGTAAATGCAATATTGAATGTTGGCGTGTGGGAAAGTATACTTTATATTCAATGTCGCAATATGGGAAAGTATACTTTGATGAAGTTATCCTATTGAAAGGGTCATCGTGGTGCTAGTTTGGTAGCAGAATATTATTAAAATTGTCGCATATGGATCCATTTTGTAGTAGATTGGAGGGCTTCGAAAGTGTGGTGGTGTAGAATGTGTAAGTGATTTCACATGGGTATTTTGTAAAATCAGTTTTGCATAGGTGGCTCGTGTTGTGCTTTTGTATGGATGAAGAAATAGCAGTTAAATCTTCTTTCTTTCACCTAAAAAATATCTATGCCCGGGAAGCTGAGAAGGCAACTATGGGAACATGGACAAATGTACTATGTAGAGCAGTCTATGGGGCATACTTTTTCATTGTACCTACTGCAAATGTTATGGAATTTAGCTCTTTTGCAAATTCTCTATTTGAGTACTAAATGATCTACTCCTAGGAAATGTAGCTTGAATTTCTGATTAAGGCAATATCGGTTTCGTGGCAAAGAATGTTGTTGCAAATTTTCTAGTGGGGAGGGCACCATTTATTTCCTTTGCAGTAATGTGGGCACTCATAGGTACGTGGGTTGACAGTGGTGGAGAATGGTGTCGTTGTAATAGGGAAGGTGAATGGAAAGTGTTTGTTGGCACGAGTATGAATGCATCTTCCTATCAGCATACGAGGTTGGAGGGGGGAGTAAATGCTATATTGAATGTTTCCATGTGGGAAAGCACACTTTCATTAAGTCATATTGTCAAAAGAGCCATTGTGGTGTGGGTGAATTGGATTTGCCAATGTCGGGAACACCATAGCTAATGAGAACTTGTGCGGTTTTTTTTTTTTTTGAGGTGACGTGGACCTTGGTAATTATGTGGGTTAGCAATGGTGTAGCTGGTTGACTCAATACAAAGGAACTGAATTCTTGTGTATAATATTTAGTAACAAATAAGTGTTATTGTGATACTTTTCATAAAATTCCTCTATTACAGCTAAATATATATGTGTAAGAAGTGGAAATTGCATGGTTCCTGAGAATAGTAAGCTTGCTAAAAAAATTCTATCTTCCAATACATATATTAGTTTTCTTAGAGCTCTTTTGGCTCCAATAACATTTTTAGGAAACGAGAATGCCTCATAAAGAATTGTAGAAAATGGAATTCCGTAGATGAAATATAGAAAATTTTGCTTAAAGGAAGAGAAAGAAACAATAAAGGTTTTGTTTGAAAGCATACAATGTATAGCAATAACTGTATAGATATACCTAATTTTGGTATGTTTTGGAATGTATGTAACCATGCAGAAAGAAAAGGGGCAAGCATACAAATTTTCTTTGCATTGAAGGATCTCTAGCCTTGCAATAAGAGAACTGTTAAACCCACAAGCTAGAAAATTATAAATTTAGAAAAAAAAAAACTATCACAATATATATCTATGGGAAATGGCCAAAAAGTAGAGGGAAAACAACTTACAACAATAATATTTCTACAATGTATTGAAGATTGCAGAACACAACACTTGTTGAACATCCAATCGACGAACCAGTGGAAGTGCATGGGAGGTTTTGACCATTCTGCACCCATCAAGCAAGGCAACCAAAGGGAAAAATGGAATATACAAAAGACTATATATTTGTATAAGGAATACAAACAGAGAATTCTATACATCAACATTATTCATATAGATATACACATACATATACATATACATATACATACACATACACATACACATATATATACATATACATACATGTACATATACATATAAATATACATATACATATAAATATGAATATACATATACATATACATTTACATATACATATACATATACATATACATATACATATATAGATACCTACAAACATACTTTTTTCCCTTTGTTTATCGCTTTTCTTCTTGACAACTTTTACTCACAACCTGGACCTTACCTCTTAAACAAACGTTCTCCCTAAATGTTCCTCATTGGTGAATAAGCTTTGCAAAGAAATCTAAAATTTACAATTGTGAAGGTAGTTGTTATATAGTAAATGACTTTATAATAGCTTGAATATTGAATTGGGAAGCGAACTATTATATAGATTGGTCCCAACACAACATAAGTTTATCTCTTTCCTACTTTTGATATTCATTAGACCTAGAAGCACATATATATTTTCATTAAATTTGTATGTGAATAGCAACCAAGAAGTAAGAGTCATTAGCATTCAAAGAAACTTTAAATCAAATACAATGTCATTAAATTGATGCAATAAATAATTTATCACTCCTAATTTTAGCATAATGAAAAAACTTATACGATTCATGCAGATTTTAAATGTGACATAAAGAAGTTTAATCTCAATGATTAGCCATATACAAAATATATTGTCAAGTATTGCTCGTATAGAAAATAATTGAAATATATGTTGGAAAATAAATTTTTCAGTTGTCTTTCAAATTGTAATCTGTATAAACATATCATATAACCATCCAACTGATTTCAACTATTCAAAAGCAAGAATGATAGTAAAATTGATGCACCATGGTATAATCAAAAAGATGGCAGGTGAATAAACATGCAAATATGTAGATGCAAACATAGGTATAAATTATGTCCATATTTCTTAAACAAAAGTCTTAGAATGTCATAGTTAGCATTTAAAATTCAAAGCTATGAGAAATGATCAAAAGTGCAAAAGAGAAATCAAAGCGTAGGCTCGCTAGTGGATCCTTTTTCTACAATAGGAGTAGATATCTTCATTATGTCTACAAGCAATAGTTTACACTCTGCTTCAAAATCAAATTTTGTTGCTTTGGAGATTGTTGTTTTCAAGCATTCCTTTGAATTATACATTTATGTTCTAATCAAAGTAGTAAAGATATATGCTTTAGAAACAAGGCCTTTAATAACATCAACAGGATCCCTTGTAGATTCAGAGCTATCCTACAATGCATAGAGGTCTTTTACTAGTATCTGCAACAAACTAGTGGCAGCTTCATCAAACGAAACACACCAAATGCTGCCTGAATGGTCTTGCAACTTTAACTGCAGAAGATACCAATAGTTGCATTCCTCAATTTCCATCTGGTAACGATCACAAAACCAAACATCAGCACAGGGGTGTGTGCATTTCCTTTTGCATTCTTTACCATTAACCAACAAGGGGCAAGCAGGGTAACAAAAATACTCAATTTTTGCAATTTGAATGGTTGCTTAAAAAATGGCTTCAACAATTTCTCCCAAACGAAGGTAGTTGTTTAAGATAAATGCAATAGTAATTCTATCATTTGAAGGATACAACCTCTGAGGTGTAGAAGAAGTTGAAGCTACTTGGTCTCCTTTAATTGACACCTTGGATCTAAGAGTGTTTGCCTCAGGAATAGAAGGGTTAATTTCAAGGACCGTTCTTATTGATGTGTTGATAAATTTTCTATTAAAGTAGCCTACATGGCCACTACGAACAAAAACAATCACTATTTCACCATAAAGGTACATTTGGTGCAAGGTATCACCTTTTTCTTTCCAACCTGTGCCCCATAGATTAACATCAATGAGAGAAGCGAAGACATCATATAGTTTAATAGTTTTTCAGATTGTTTCAGATCCATTTCTCCTATGAACGGTTGAAATGTATCCAACATACACTACAATGCCAATAATATCAACAAATTTTTTATCACTATAGTTGCTTATTTCACTAACTGACACAAAAGCATTATTTTTTTGGGACAAGAATCTTATCTTTAGATCATTTTATTGTTGATTTTTGATCTAAAACAATCTCAAGATTACTATTTAATTTATTGAATATTTTATTGGCTTCCTTAACCAATCCCCTCGATATTAAATAAGTAAACCCCACCTCAACTCAACCATAATGCAATTCAACAATATCATCAAAATAAGAAATAAGTATTTATGTCCCCTCCACATCTATAATGTCAAAACTAAACAGTTGCCCTTTGCCTCTTTGTTTCTGAAAATGATGCATCTCCCTAATATGTGTTACATGCCCTTTCACTATCCAAACATTTTGATAAATGTTCAAAGCTTTAATAGGGCTGACCTTTGGAGGGCTGTTTTTTTTTAGGGGACACCTGTAGACCAAATTTAGGGGCCCGTTTAGAAGGAGAAGGTGAGTGAGGCGCCAACATTTTCTCTTCTTACTACTTGAACAAATACTTAGGGGTCCCAATAATTTGACAATCAGGCAACTAAGTTGTGGATATGATTAAGGCCCTGGAAAAGAAGCAAAACAGTGTATTGGAAAAATTATATGAGGCAGAAATGAAAGAGATAATTTTTTAGTATAGACAACAAACAATGCAACCCACCTTGAATCTTGGATATTCCTACAGACATAGTATTTTAAACATACAAGGGACCTTATTTTCAAGGCACTTGTAAACATCATATCATTGCATTTGGAAGGCAGAGTTCTTATTTGCAAATGGTGGCCATCAAACAAGACAACCTTGTATCACTCAACCTTCCCTTCATCACCGCCAAATTTTTCAAAGGACAAAAGTTGAAGGACCGGAGAGGAAACAACATCGTCAACATTGATAGAATGAATTGAAAATGGATTCAAAGTTGGATCTTTCTTTGCAGCCTACAAACACAAGTGTAATCAAGCAAAATGCACATCATCACACCAAATCAATAAAATGAGCAAGGAAAAGGAAGGCTATGAAGAGATACATTATTATGTGCTAAAAAAGATCAATGAATGTCTACTTTCATATCTATATCCTCTTAAAGATCAATGTATCTCTACTTTCATATCTATATCCTCTACTAGGGCTAGCTATATATGTATACACCTAAATGACAATCAAGTAACAACAACAAGAAAGGCAGGAAACAATAAGAGTAAGCTTGCAGTAGGTACAACAAAAAGGGAAAGAAAACTTACAGAATCAAAGTCTATAGGCTGGTGGATGGCATCCTCAGAGATGGACTCCATAGCATCAGGTGTACAATTTGACACCAAATCAATTTTTGGGGGCTTTGGAGACCCATCCACGGACCCCAACTTCGTAGACATAGTTGTAGAATCCTTTAAAGGCAAGGAATCTTCCAACTATAGTTGACTCATTGACAACTCTATACCACAATAAAAAATCAAAGATTAATTTATTCCAACATTCAATACCAACTCGTGGAGAACGTAGAATGCATACTGTAATCTTCTTGCTATATTTGTATAAATGCATATATGCAAGCATTTGTATACATTGCTACTTGTTGGTTCATCTTTCTTAATAGAAACAATGGAATATAGAACAAGAATAGAAATCCTTAAATACATATATGGGTTCAATTTTTCCTCTATTTATACATTTTGGAAAACACAAATAAGTAGATAAATATATCCATATGCACACATGTATCTATTTATCTATTTATACAACAATATATCTGAATGATAACATTTTCCATCCAAACAAATTAAGCACGTTAAAGATTACAAAATTTTAAAGATTACAAAACAATCCTTGTTACAAGAAAAATAAAATACTCTGCCATAGGCAAATTCAAATAAATGAACTTGGAAAATAATATCATGAAAGTTATTGATAGTCAAAAAAATAAGGGCCGAAGAATATCATGAAACATGTTAATAGAACACAACTAGTCTATATAACAGTTGCCTTGTAAATTCTAGTTCCATAATTTTTTGGGAAATACTTATTCACCAATGAGCAACATTTACAAATATCTTTTGTTGAAGAGACAAGCCTCATATTCTCATTATCAAATGTAGGAAACTCTTCTATATTTGAAGAATTTTACAATAGTCTACTATCAAACCAACCCAACCAATATATTTTCCCACACATTTTGCAGTATACTTTCCCATAGACATATATATATATGTACATTCATACATATACATGTATATATACATATATACATATTATAGAGAAAAACAAAAATTCTAACAGGATTATTAGGGAAACAGTGAAGAACCACACAAATTAAAATAGGAGGGATTATATATATGGATATGTAGAGGGTTTCTTATCTATTTGAAGTTTCCAACGTGATTTTCATCAGCGAAACCATGAATAGGATTTGTTGTACAATAGTTGTTCCATAGTTTATGTGTTGCTCTATAATATTTAATTCCACACTATGTAGGTCACATTTTCTGCATAATGTGCAAGGAAGTACATTGATTAAGTTGCATTGTCAAAAGAGCCATTGTGGCTACAATCTGCTATTAAACCAACAAGGACCACACATCTGAGGCATTTCTCTACTACGAAACCAACACAACAATGCCACTTTCAACAATGCAACCTAGTCAATATATTATCCTCACGAAACTTTTTCCAAATGGACAACAGAAGTTGCGAGCCACCATAATGAATAGTTTCTTATGGCAAGAGTTTAAACAGATGAGAGAGAAAGAATACATATATATATAACACTACAATAGTTGTTTGAACAATGCAACTTAATCAAAGTATACTTTTCCACACTACAACATTCAATATTGCATTTACTTCATCGGCCCCATTAGACAACAACAACATAATGCATTAACCCCCGCAACAACAAACACTTACTATTCACCTTTTGTGTATCAAGGTCACCACCTCCACTGTAACCACCAAACCACATAATATATGTATGCATTCATACATATATATATATATATATACACACACATGCATACATACATATACACATACACACTAGACACTAAAATTATTATTTTTAACTAAATCTTCACATTCAGGCACCTATAGTGGCTAAACAGTGAGGAATTTGAAGATAGTGCAAACTAGAGTCTCATCAAATTTTGTCTATAAATTCTAAAAATATTTTTTTCAAATTTTTTGGAATCAAATTGCACTTCTTTTTCCATCTCCCACAAAAATAGATTTTTTTCAAAAAACATTTTTAAAAAGTGACGCACATTGTATAATGCATGACTTTTTTTCCATGAAGGATAAAATTATAATTCTTTCAAATTTAGATTTGTAACTCTGATATCTAGTGCTTCCACATGGTTAGATAGTTTTTTATTGAATATTTTTTCCTTACTAAAGTTTCAAAGTCAAACAAATTACAATTCAGACACAGCGCAACTGTTAACACAACTTTTTTTGTATATGTCAAAATTTTATTTTATTTTTTTTGTTGGATCAAGGACTTCAATATCTGGTGTACTCATATTTTTCAATTTTTTTATATAATCTTCTATTTTTCCAGATGTGAAGAACAAAGAAATTCATTTTCGATGAAAAACCTATGTTTAATCAAAGTTAAAAAACAAATACATAATAAAACCAAAACATATTAAAATTATATTCATTAGATAGCTTGTTTTGAGGAATACCATAATCATTTGATCCCCATAAATCTAAATCAAAAGTGATTTTTTATCATCATTTTGATAGGTGTAAAGGAAATGCATTTATAGGTATGGTTTAAAACTAGCGAAGTTCTATCCAAGGGGGTTTGATCTAAGGTGACTTGATCAAACCCTCTTCAATTGGAATCCTTAAAATGGAACTTTTTAAGGCTTAAATCATTATATTTTCTAAAAATATATGATTTCAGCTAAAATTCGTTCCTCTCAGGAATTGTAAACCACTATTATGACAGTGTACACACACACACATATATATATATATCTACATCAACATATACATATATGCACAAATATGCATATACATATATATACACATTCATACACATATACATATATATATATGTGTGTGTGTGTATGTGTATACATATATACCAATATCTAGAAGCTACAACATATATACATACATACATGCATGTACATACATACATACATATATACACATATACATATATACATATGTTGACACATATCTACACTTTGTGCATCTTTGGTGCCATACACATTTTGTACAATTAACTTGTTCAAATCCCTCTAATTGATTTCACTTCAAATCCTTACAAAGAGGACATTGTAGATTGTGAATGGCCACACAATTTATTCTTCCCTTTGCCAGTATACATTTGCAGATTCATTGAGCTACCATGGTTTTCATTCTACGTTGACACCCACCTTCTTTGTAGTCTGCTAACAAATAGAAGAATTGTATAACAACAGCTGCATTATAATATGCCATTGAGTATTATAGAGTAAATGGGGAAATTGTAAGAGAATTATTAATAAAACTTACATACATATATATTTATCCATACATACATATATATAGACATGGAAGTAGACATGCACTGATCTTTTCAAAGACTTAAATATATTTTCCTTATTCATTCTATCCATGTGTTGTGATGATGTGCATTTTCCTCGATTGCACTTGTTTAACAAATAAATAAATATAGATATGCTTCCAACGCAAATAAATATAAAGGTAGGAGAGAGATAAAATTACATCATACCTAGACCAATCTATAGAAGAGTTCACTTGCCAATTCATAATCCAAGTAGCATTATTTGGCACTCAATATTATAGGCAAATACTGAAAGGATAAAATATCTATGAAAAAGACATTTACTATATAACACTAGTCAAACTAATTTCATCTATATATAGCTGTGTGTGTATATGTATGTATATGTTTACATGTATTTATGTATGCATATGTGCACATATTTGTATGTATATACAGTTTACATGTATATATGCATGGATATCTGTACACATATATATACATATATATGTATACATGCATATATATGTCCATATGTTTACATGTATATATATGTGCATGTTTTACATGGGTATTTTTGCATAAATGATTAATTTATTGTTCATGCTTTTCAGGCTCTGCTTATTGTTCCTTTTGATAGCAAGCTAGAGGGTTTTAACACTGGTGTGGTGCAAAACCTGTGAGAAAGCATATGTATATACACATGTGTGTATGTATATATATGTATGTATATGTATACAGGTATATATATGTGTATATGTTTACATGTATATATGTATGCATATGTTGGCATGCATATACACATGTATACATACGTATATATGCATACATGTATATATATGTCTATATGTTTACATGTATATATATATATGTTTACATGGGTATCTTGCATAAATGATTAATTTATTGTTCATGTCTTTCGTTCTCTGTTTATTTTTTGTTTTTGATACCAGGGTGAAGGGGTTTAACATTGATGCATTGTGAAATGTGCGAGAAAGTATATTGATTAAGTTTCATTGTTGAGAGAGCCATTATGGTGTTGGTTTGATAGCACATTAATTATTGTTCATGTATTTCATTTGGTGCTTATTGTTCATGTTGATAGTAGGTTCTAGGATTTTATATTGATTAAGATGCATTGTGCAAATAGCAAGTGTGGTGTTTCTTTAGCAACATACCATTGCTAAAATCATCGTGTTCTACTCCATCCTATAGCATCCTGGGGGGGAGTTAAGGGAGGGCACTTTTTTTTTTGTGGCAACATGGGCGTTGGTTATTCCGTTGGCTAGTGGAGGTGGAGAATGTTGTCATTGTAATGGGGAAGGTGCATGGTAAGTGTTCAACGTGGATTTTTGCAAATACGTGGGTTGGTGGTGGTGGAGGTGGTCTCCTCGAAAGGTGGAAGGTGAATGGTAAGTGCTTGTTGGTCCAATGGTTAATGCATTTTGTGGTTATGTAGACATGTATATATACATGTATATATATGTATATATGTATACATGTATATATATGTGTATATGTTTACATGTATATATATATATATATATATATATATATATATATTTGTATGTCTATATGGGTATTTTTCATAAACAATTAATTTATTATTCATGTGACCCAACCTCTACTAATTGTTCCTTTTGATAGTAGGCTCGACAGTTTTAACATTGATCTGCTACAAAATGTGTGAGAAACTATATTGATTAAATCACATTGTCGAAAGAGCCTTCTCATAGATATAGATATAGATATAGATATAGATATCTATATCTATATCTATATATATATACATATACATACTTAATCGAGACTCCAAGCTACATTAGTGTTATTATAATACCTCTTTTAGAATTTCTCTATTTCTCTATAATATTTAGTGTGAGGCAATGCAACTCAAATTTTTTCATAAAATTAAGAAGATTTAACTACAGTTGCCCCTATAGAAAGGGTTCTCAAGCCAAAAATGCACAACAATAACTACAAACAATAAACAAGGGCCACAAAAATTACTCACCCCAACCATATTTTTTTCACAGATGGAAAAAGATTTAACTGCAATTTCCCTAAACCCATAGTAAATAGAGCTCCCAGCGCCAAAGATATACACAAATAATCTAAACAGTAGGCCAACAATGAGAGAAACAAGATTTAACTACAAAAAGCCAAAGTTGCACAACCATAACTACAAAGAATAAACAAGGGCCACAAAAATCACTCAGCTGAACCATATCTCTTTGACAATACAAAGAAATACATAAATTGTAAAAGACCTATTAGCACAATATTGAACAGCCAAATTTTAGTAACGCTAACCATATTTTTCCCATGAAGGGAAGAACATTTTACTGCAATTTCTCCACCCACGAAGAGCAATACTCTCTTCCAAGTCTCGAAAATCACTATAATGTCAAAGATAGAAACTTATTAGAACACATTAACAATAAATTAATCATGTATGCAAAACACCCATCCAAACATCAGTATAAGGCCACAACCTTCATTGAAAATTTGAGCTACATCACCTGATACTAAATATCATATACAAATAGAGAAATTGTAAAAAGAGCTATTAGGATAACAGTAAACACCCACCAATGCAATTTTATCTCCAATATGTGAATGGTTTCATACATCCCTAAACCCTACACACAGATAGCTATGATTCCTCCTATGCTAATAGCTACAATGCCAAAGTTATATAGGGATAATCAATACGGTAGAGCAATAGCGATAGAAAGTAGATTTAACTACAATTGCTCCTATGGTAATAGGAATAAAGGCAAAGAAACATATAGCAAGAAGACATTAACAATAAATTAATCATTTATGAAAAAAACCCATGTATAATAGAGTATAACCCCACAAGCTTCATTGAAAATAAAAACCAAACCATGTGTACGGCAACAAAGATGCATAGATTATATATATGTGTCTACATATGTATGATTAAACAAGAGCCACTTTCACTAAATATTATAGAGAAATTGAGAAATTTTAAAAGAGGTATTAGAATAGCACTCAATATCCAAAAATTAGTAGCCCTATCCATATTCTTTTCATGAAACAAAGAAGATTTAACTACACACTCTCCACCCCCAAAGACCGATAATCTCCTTCAAGTCTCAAAAATGGGTATAACACAAAAGATAGAAACATAAAACAAGAAGACATTGACAATACGCCAATCATCTATGCAAAGAACCCATGTAAAAATCAGTATAAAACCACAAGCTTCATTGAAAATTTGAGCTACATCACCACAAATAGAGAAATTGTAAAAGACCTGCTAAAATAATACTAGATAGCCACCAAAGTAATTTTATTTCCAATATGTTAGTGTTTTCATACAACCCTAAACCCTACACATAGATAAATACAATTGCTCCCATGGTAATGGCTACAACGCCAAAGATACACACAGAAAACCAAAACAATAGACCAATAGCATGCAAATAACGAAGTCCAACCATATTTTTTGACGGAAGCAAGAAAGAGAATGATAATCTCTTTCAAATCTTGAAAATGGCTATACACACAAAGAACCCAAACAACATGCCAAGAGCAAACAAATAACTAACCAAGAGCAAACAAATAACTAACCCTAACCATATTCTTTTGGAGATCATCTATGCAAAGCACCCATCTAAAAATTAGTATAATCCCACAAGCTTCATTGAAAATTCGAGCTACATCACCACAAATAGAGAAATTGTAAAAGACCTACTAGAATAATACTGGACAACCGCCAAAGTAATTTTATCTCCAATATGTTAATGTTTTCATACAACCCTAAACCCTACACACAGATAAATTCAATTGCTCCCATGGTAATGGCTACAACACCAAAGATACACATAGACAACCAGAACAATACACCAATGTTCAGTGTGCAAATAACCAAGCCCAACCATATTTTTTGACAGAAGAAAGAAAGAGAATGATAATGTTTTTCAAATCTTGAAAATGGTTATATGCACAGATAACCAAAACAATAGACGAATAGTGAACAAATAACTAATCCTAACCATATTTTTTCAACAAAGAAAGAAGATTTGTGTGTAATTTGTCCATCCATAGACAACAATAATCTCTTTCGAAACTCCAAAATGGGCATAACACCAAAGATACAAACATATAATAAGAAGACATCAACAATAAACGAACCATCTATGTAAACTACCCATGTAAAAGGACTTACATGTTCCAGAGCACAAGAGTTTTCAATCTGACATAAAATGGTTTGCGAACAGCCTCCTATCAAACCAGCGACAAAGCTAAAGGACACGGTTTTTTACAATAATCTGCTATTAATCCATCAACGAAGCCACATGCAAGGACTTTTACAATGACAGGTCTCCTATGAAACCAATACCACAATAGTTGTTTCAACAATGCAACTTAATCAAAATTGCTCCTATCGTGATGGTTGCAAGGCGAAAGATACACATAGATAGCAAAAAACCATAAATAAACAGCGAACAAATTACTAACCCTAAGCATATTTTTTTATGAAAGAAAGAACATTTAACTGCAATTCTTTCATCGATGCAGAATGATACTCTCTTTGAAATCTCCACAATGGGTATAATGCCAAAGATACAAACATCTAACAAGAACACATAGACAATAAATTAACCATCCATGCAAACCAAATGACTTACAGATTCTGGAGAACACTAGTTTTCAATCTAGCATAAGATGCTTTCAAACCAGTGACGGAGCTGAAGCCAACGATTATTTTCACAGTCGTCTGCCACGAAACTAACACCACAATTACAACTTAATCAAAGTATACTTTCCCAGACTGCTACATTCAATATTGCATTACTTCGTCTATCTGCATTTACTTCATCCGCCTCCACCATACAACAACCATAGAATGCATTAACCATTAGGCCAGCAAACACTTACCATTCACCTTCCGCCTTTCGAGGAGACCACCTCCACTGCCACCAACCCACGTATTTGCAAAAGTCCATGTCAAACACTTACCATTCACCTTCCCCATTACAATGACAACATTTTCAACCTCCACCAACCCACGTAATAACCAACACCCATGTAGCCACCCAACAAAAAAAAAAAACGTGCCCTCCCCGTCGACTAGAAGACCCCCGGCGCCGGCAAAACTAATTTTGTGGTTGGGCTGATGAAAATCCCAATGAAAACTTCAAACAAAATAGCCTATTGACTAAATATGAATATTCTTCAGACAAGGAAGTAAAAAGGCTTTTCCTATCTCTACAGTCAAAGCCTTTACTTTTAATTTTGTTTCTCACGTGGTGACGACAAGATAAGGAGGATTTGGGTGCCAAAAAAGGTCGTACGCGGATTTAGAAGTCTACAAAGAGGTGACGACAATCCAGCCATTATACTTTACTCTCTATGATAATTGTCGTGTTGACTGCAAAAGTTTACTACACACTCAAATAGACTACTATTAAAAATATATAAAAATACATTATGCAAACTCCTTAAAATGCGCAAACTGATATAAAATGCTCAGATTAGTGGCCAGAAACACACATGAGCAAAGCCTACTCACTTTTTCTAGAAGAATGTTTAGGTTTAAGGTTGTTGTGTATCGCTTTTGAAATTTCGTGGCAACATCAGCCTTCATTTTTAATCTCAATCGCACGAGGGATTTATTGGTAAAAAAATTTCTACGCATATTTAGAAATTTTACTTTTATTCTTCCTATCTCAGACTCAGACTTATAAATTCCCATTCATCCTCTTTGTGTTCGTCAAACACTCAACTGTGGGCATTGGGCTGCCTGTTGCCTTCTTCCGCTACCTAAAACCAAACAACGTTTTTGTTGTGAAACCGCAAGGATGATGAATTTGTGCATTAAACCTGGAATTGCGAGCCATAGTGCCAGCAATTTGTCAGAGGTGCCTTGTCTGAGCATGAGAATCAAGTGCAACAAACATAGACAAAGAATAAAAGCATCACCCCCAACTGCAACACAAGTGTTGACCGCTGGGGAGAAGGAATATAAGGAATAGAGCAGGAGCGTTGACGATCATCCCCATCCCCAGCACAAGGATATAAACACAAAGAGAAGGAGCGCAAGGAAGCTGAGCGATGTGTGGAGGGAGGTGCAGGGATCGAATAATTGGAAGGGCATGATGGAACCAATGGACCATCTCCTCCGCAGCGAGATCATTAAATACAGAGAGCTTGCCCAGGCGTGCTACGACGCCTTTGACTTCGACCCTATTCCAAGTACTGCGGAAGCTGCAAGTGCAACCGCAGGACCATGCTTCAAGATCTTGACCTTTCCTACACCGGCTACGAGATCACAAAGTATCTCTATGCCACCTCCAACATCAATCTCCCCAATTTCTTCAAAAAGTCCCGGGCAGGGGAGAAACTGTGGAGCAACCACGCCAACTGGATGGGGTTCGTGGTCGTGGCAGAGGACAAGAAAGAAATAAAGAGACTTGGGTGGCGCAATATCATCATCGCGTGGAGAGGCATCGTCACTTGTCTCGAGTGGGTGGCAGACCTCATGGATTACCTCAAACCCGCGGGTTTCCATTGCGACCATCCCGACCCCCGTGTCAAAGTGGAGTCGGGGTTTCTCAACCTCTACACTGCCAGCAAGAAAGACTGCCGCTTCGCCAAATCCAGCGCACAGGAGCAAATACACGCCGAGGTTAGAAGAATAATTGAAATGTACAAGGGAGAAAAGTTGAGCATAACAATCACGGGCCATAGCCTTGGGAGCATGCTCGCAATGTTGAGCACGTATGACATTGCAGAGACGGGTATCAACGAGGAGAAGGAGAATGAGAATGAGAAGGTTCCCATCACCGTCTTCTCTTTCACAGGCCCGCAGGTGGGAAATTCGGCCTTCAAGGAGGGCCTCGAGGGGTTGGGGTTCAAAATCCTGCGAGTGGTGAATGCGCACGACGTAGTTCCGAAGGTTCCCAGAATTGTGTTCAATGAGTATTTTCAATTAGTGGGAGAATGGATGGAGAGCCTGCCGTGGAGTTACTCCCACGTAGGAGAGGAGCTGCAGCTGGATCACACCAAATCCCCCTTCCTCCGACCCACAAGCGACCCCTCCTGCTTCCACAACTTAGAGGCGTACCTTCATCTCTTGGATGGATACCACGGCCACCAAGAGCGGTTTCACCTGGCCAGTGGGCGGGATCCTGCTCTTGTTAACAAGGCAGTAGACGTCTTCCAAGACCACTTGAATATTCCTCCTTGCTGGAGGCAAGACCCCAACAAGGGCATGATCAAAAAATCCCAAGGTCGATGGGTCCATCCCCCAAGATCCCTATTTGACTTTCTCTAATTATATATTTGTCACTTCACATAAATAACGCAGGTTAATTGAATTATTAAGTCTAATACAAATTGATTGAAATTATAAATGTAGAATTGAAGTTATGGATCTAAATGAAGTAAATCAAACAAACATTTATTAAGGGCAAAAAATGTTATTGAAGATTTTAGGAATGAATGAGATATTTATTTTAGAAAAGGTTAAAATACTATTTTTATATAATCAAGTTTAATTTTATAGGCAAATTTTGGTTGGTAAAAATACAACAAATATTTATCATTTTGGGTGTGGATGAGGTGTAAAATTGCTATTGACTATTTACTTATTAAACTTATTAATCTTTAAGAAGAACTATTTACACATTGAAAATAAATTTTTCTCTATATCAATCTAAGAATAATTAATGATCAAACAATAGATAACCATTATACCTAAATGATAAAGATGTGATTGAAAAGTAAATGACAAGAAACTACCTAATACACATCCAAATGACAAGTCCATTTTCATTCTTTACCACCCAAATAACTTCGAACAGACTTCCCTTTTAACCAAAAGTTGAGCATCTATTTAATTCATTGTAATCTCTTATAAAAAATTGATTAAATACTCATACCACCATGAACAACAATTTTAAATTCTCAAAAAATTGCATGCTAAAGAGTAAAAAAGTCTTGTATGTCCCATCTTATAGTTTATTTCATACTTACAAAAGAAAATATTAGAATATAACATGTAAGAAAATAAATTATTTTCTATACTAATCTACACCTAATTAAATGATTAAACAATAGATAACCATCATACATAATTTAATAAAGTTAAGGCTTAAATGTAAGGGATAAAAGAACGATGAGAGATGCTTATCTTGCCCAAATAACAAATAACCATCATATCATGGATTCTTGAAAAAGAATTTATATATTATCAAACTTGATTATGGTGGTTATGTGGCCAAGCATTTGAATGTTATCAATATTATAACCTCAACACCACTGAACAATTTTATGCATTGAGCTCGAAAGAATTTTTTTAAGAGAATTTTATTTAAAATTATTTAAAGGGATTTAAATTTGTATCAAATTAGTTTAGGAAATTTGCATGTTTCAAGAATGTTTTATTTGATCTTCTACATAGTTCTAAATTCAATCTAATCAAGAAGATTGACATTAGAGAAATTATGTCTTGTGATCTAACAAACTTTTTGATTTATTTTTAAATACTAAGAGTCTTTGATAGTTAGTAAAGAGTAAAGATTGCAACTAATTAAATCATAGAAGTTTGTGTCTCACTAACTAACAAGCATGTGTCAAATGTTAAATTTGCACAACATTAAATTGAACCAAAGGTATAAAATCAAGCCACAAATAATATAATCAATTTTTTGATATTAAAGTGGTTGTTAGATAGAATATA
This sequence comes from Sequoia sempervirens, assembly GCA_007258455.2. Lineage (NCBI taxonomy): Eukaryota > Viridiplantae > Streptophyta > Pinopsida > Cupressales > Cupressaceae > Sequoia > Sequoia sempervirens. The sequence continues at coordinate 18,809 of VDFB02058747.1, forward strand.
TTTGGTTCCATTACCAAAATTGGTGGAATTTATGTAACATCAAGTTTTATTATTCTTCATAATTCACACACATAAGAACCTAATCTTAATATTTTTTCATAAAATCACATTATTGTTCTATTATCCATTCCAAACCATTCACTTAATTACTCTAGGTTGATTTTATATTGATAAGCATTTTATTTAGTTAATCCAGATTAAAGATCATTATTGAGCATGTTTCAATAGTTAAGATAACATTTGTAGATTTAAAGACCTTTATTTTGTATAGTATAGCACTATTAGATATGACTTCAAGGCTATTGGTGTTGACAATTATTATTAATAATTGAATGAAATGTGTTTTAGATTCAAAAAACAACAAATCGTAACATGAATGCACTAACGAAATATGACTCAATGCAGATATAACCTTTTTTTACATCTTTTATAACATCATATTTGATAGTTTGAAATCTTAATTTTAAATAATAAAATTTCCAAATAAATTAAAGTAACAAAATTATAAAATCTAAACTATGACTGCTTAGATAAAAACAATATAAACGTTTCCAATTATTTAAGCTTCTTTAGTAAACATCATACCTAATTTTTAGAGGAAAACATACATATCATTGATTTAGATGCTACAAAACATTGAATGCATGGAACACCAAGGCAAATAAGAAGCTTGGTAGGGGAAGATAGACCTGATACTAATACATGTATCCTTAGCCTAGTGTACAACATTAGTGTCGCTATTCTGTAATAAGGTAAAACAGGTTAAAGCAAAATTCATTCTACGTTGGCTACTCTTTTAGACTCTACAGTCAAAGTCTTCAGTTTTAAGTTCAATTCTCACGCGGTGATGAAAAGATAAAAGGATTTGGTTGCGAAATCTTTCTACGCAGATTTTGAAATCCCCAGAGAAGTAACGCTTGTTCAGACTTAATATTGTCTGTGTATATTGTCGTGTTGACTGTGAAAAAGATTATTGTCAAAGTTTGAAACGTTTTATAACTCCACTAAATATATCACAACTATAAGGAATTGTTTGGCCAATAATATTTTAGGTTAATCAAATTATTAATATTATTGATTCTCATGAATATAATATTTCTATGATATATTTTCTAGACCTCAAACATTCTAGAAAGCATAATTTAAAAAAACATTATTGAGTCATCTCTTCATTATGTATCTCATTTAAAGCTAAATAACTATTCTATAGAAATGCTTTCTTTGAAATAAAATTACCTATCTAGATGGAAGTTTGGGTAGATCATCATCTTTGTAGCACATATTCTCTTTCTTCAAGCCACCTCAATGGGTTGTGGGATCTTTGTTGCACACCTTGGGGTAGGTAAGTAAGTTGGGTGGTGGACAAAATTAATTCTATTATTGGTGCTTTAGAGAATTTTTCTCACTAAGCACCTCCTTATGAGGAGTGACAACAAATTTCCTTGTGTCTAAAGGTTTTGAAACTATAATTTGTATTTTTGAGGACTAACCCAAACACTTGATGATGGCTTAAGTGGGGGTTCACTCTTAATAGTTTTCTTAGATTTGTGACTCACCATTTATAATAAACCTCTTTTTTCTTATAGGAGGTAGAGACCTAAAAGTGAGTTGAGTAATAGAATTATTAGCCGATAGGCTATTATAGGTGAGCATTCAACCGGAAAAGTCTCATGTCTGATGCCGGCTGAGACTATTTCGGCTGGATTCCCACCTGAATTTTTTCCCTGTGACGGCATTTTGTGCGGTTGGTTTTCCACTTCCCTGACTCCATACGCTACTCCTCTGCACCCAGTATGGGCGTCCTGCCAGGAGTATGGGTGAAAAATAAATGACTCATTCAGTTCGAACACTGTACTAGTTACTCCCTGCGTACTGTGTTAATTTTACCTTGACTTTCGGGGTTTTGCGTGCGAGTTGAAGCAATGTCTGCGTGTGCAATGGTTGCTAACCCTTTCTTGCTGTGCTTGAATGGAGTTCTACCCAGCTCTTCATTCTGGACGCCATTGTAGATTTTTGAGTTGACTATTCACTGGGTCGTGGCAGTCTTTAGAAGGCAATTCTGGAGAGCAATATTCACTCAAAGAGGCACGGCAATGTGAAGAAACATTGGACATAGCTTTTACAAACATCAGACCTTTGAAGGTTGTGATTTCAGGGTGTAATCTGAGCAGAATAGAAGGGACGTGATTTTTTGTGTAGAGGCATTTTCTTAAAACGGATTTAAGCCAAAACCCAGGTCATGGCTTCCCCATTAAGTTTAGCAGGGCATTTGGAAGTGTTCCAGCCAAGTGCACCATTTTATACAAGATCCTTTGATGCTGAGGCGTGTTGGCTACTAGGTGCTGATTGAATCTTGGTGTGGTTGTGGTTTCCCATCCAGCTTGAGGACGTCTTGCCTTACCCAGGTCTGGGCGTTCATTTCCTGTATTGAATTCATATGCTAATGGATGTAATATCTAAATGTGATAAGTCTGGGTTTGTGGTATCATGTATTAGCTTGGTTGGGGTTTGATAAGCCAGTCTATTAAACTGACAAATGACATTGTGCGTAGGCAATCCCATCTTTGAACTGTCATGTATGGGGAATTCTGTCTACCTGATCTGCAATAAATGATAGTGTTTTTGTATTGCATTTGCTGTCAAGAATATAATATACATGGTATGGGCAAATGGCCTTCTCTGTAAGTTGGAGTCACATGTAGGTTGCTGTTTCATTTTAAGTCTGCTCTCTGTGAAAAGTCTGATTATTAGAGATCAGAAATATTCTAAAAATTGTAATAGGTGGCTGTAATGACAATCTGAATGTGAGTGTTGGTGATCCTATATTTCAGACCACTCTTTTTCTTTTTTGAATTTGACGCATTTGTGTTTGGTGATGGGTTTTCACAGATGCGCTCAAGGTTGGAAGTATGGAGATTAAATGTCACCACTTCTATGATGATCAATGGTAAGCTCTCTTCTACTTTTAGATTTGTTAATTATTTTTTACATTTATTATAATAAAAATGTATTGGATTTTATTTTATTTTTATGTGTAAGATCTTATTATTTAAATGGTTTTATATTTTTTATGTTGTAATTTTATTTTTGTAAAGATAATAAAAATCTTGAAATGTAGATTGAAATTTGTATACTTTTATACATTCTTTTAATTAGTAATGTTATTTTATGTTATATATTATATACTTTTATTCTTTATTGAACATCTATTTTATTTATTCAATAAGAAAATAAATCATAGAAATCATACACATGTTTTTAAAACTCAAAAAAAAAAATTATTTACTTTAATTTTCATTTCTATTTTATTTACATAATTCTCATTTAGATGCATGTATAATAAATGGACTCAAAACTTATACTATTTTAACTTAGTTTTGAATTGAAGAGCTATTTTATTTTTCAATAACTTTTTCCATGATAATAAAATAAATAATATAACACATGAAAACAATTATAAAACAGTGATTTAATAAAAATCAAACACACTATTTTTAATTTTTTTTGTTTCATTTATCAATTATTTTTATTGATAAGACATCACTAATAAATTATATTTTTTGTTAAGTAACTTTAATAAGTATATGGTTCATAGACACAAATATATATAGCTCTATATATATTTCCTAATGTCATAATGTGTAATACTCGGTAGACAAGGCTATAAATATTTGTATCTATAGTTGCTTACTAAATTGAATGATCAAAGAAAAAAATCAAAAATCAAATCAATAATTCAAAGATATATCTCTTTACCCTAACCCTAACTATATCTCTAGCATGGATAGATATATATATATATATATAGAGAGAGAGAGAGAGACAGAGAGAGACAGAGAGAGCATCAAACTTAGGGTTAGGGTTAGCATTAGGATTAGGGTTGCATTTAGGTTTGTTGTCAAGTTTAGGGTTAATAGATATAGTTAGGGTTGGGGTAATAATTGGGGTTACTAGCATCAAACTTAGGGTTAGGGTTAGCATTAGGATTAGGTTTACATTTAGGTTTGTTGTCAAGTTTAGGGTTTGTTGTCAAGTTTAGAATTATGATTATGGTTAGGATGGGGTTAAGAGATATAGTTAGGATTAGGGTTTAGGTTAGGGTTAGGGCTAGAGATATAGCTAAGCTTATTGTTAGGGTTAAGAGATAGAGTTAGGGTTAGAAATATGGTTAACATTAGGATGAGGATTAGGGTTTGCATCAAAATTAGGGTTAGGGTTAGCATGAAGAATAGTTTAGGATTAGGGTTAGGTTTAGCATTAAGATTAGAGTTACAAAAGGGGTTAGGGTCACATTTAGGGTTAAGAGATATAGTTAGGGTTAGGGTAATAGTTGGGGTTAAGCTTATCAGGGTTAGGGTTAGGGTTAGGGTTAAGAGATATGTTTAGGGTTACAGGTAAGGTTAAGGTTAATGCTAGATATATAGTTACAATTAGGGTTAGGGTTGAGATTTAGTTAAGAGTAGGGTTCTTGTTGGCTTTAGGATGAGGCTTAGAGATAGCATCAAAATTAGGGTTAGGGATAGCATCAAGATTTGCTCAAGATTAGGGTTAGAATTGGGTTTCAGGTCAAGGTTAGGTTTACGAATAAGGTGAGGGTTAGGGTTTGCATAGTTGTTATGGTCATACTTAGGGTTAGGTTTTGCGTTAGAAATATCATTAGGTTTAGGGGATTAGAAATTTAGTTAAGAATAGGATTAGGGTTAGGGTTAACATCAAGATCGAGGTTACGGCTAGCATCAAAAATTAGGATTAGGGTTATAGTGAAGATTAGCTTAAAATTAGGGTTAGAGTTAGGATCAGGGTTAGGGTTACACTTGGATTTAAGATCAATTGTAGGTTTAGGGTTACGATTTACATCATGGTTATGGTTATGCTTATGGTTTGGATTTGGGATAGAGATATTCATTATGTGGTTAGGTTTAGGGATAGACAATGACTTAGGAATAGGGTTAGTGTTAAGATTAAGAGATATGGTTAAATGTTCTCAGCGGTAAAAATATATAGTTAGGTTTAGGGTTTAGGTTAGGATTAGGGATAGAGATATAGTTAAGCTTATGGTTGGGGTTAAGAGATACAGTTAGGGTTAGCAATATGGTTAACATTAGGATGAGGGGTAGGTTTTGCATCAAAATTAGGGTTAGGGTTAGCATTTCTTTTGCTTTCCAGGCCTTGAAGCCAAATGGCATATATCATAGCCCCTCACCATCAAACACCTAGCCCCTCACCATCAAACACCAACAATTGTACTATATTTTGTTCGAAAAAAAAGTTCTAATGCAAAATTGCTGGCCAATTTTTTTGCTTTTCATAGCGCACATTTTACATACTATGAACTACCAACAAATGTACTTGCTACAGTTGAGCTACAATGTTCCACCACTTCAACCATTTAAGATAATATATTGCGTTGTTCATCCACTTGGCATATTCAACTCTACTTGCATCCTGCCACCCATTCACATTCCCTATGAATAATTACTCCTGCAAAAAACCAGATTGCACTTTCCCCATGCATTCTCCCCCTCTCTACCCTCCGAATACACTACCATAGTATACCCTCTTATCGGCGTAACCATTGCGCCTTGCTAAGGTGCAAGCGCTAGTAATAGGGAAAAGACAATGGAAAATCCCAAATCATATTCTTAGAAGTTGGAATCAATAACAAGTATTGGAAAAAATTATATAGGGAAACATTGAGTGTATCTCATTCGTCCAATATCAATGTGTATTTTCTCCTTTAAATCCTTAGAGAGATTCACTTTTACCCATACCCTCTTCGAGGGGTGAGCCATGAAAAACTTCTCTAGTTCAACACACACAACAAATCCTAAAGAGGAGGGTAGGTTTGCTAAAATATTCTAGTAGGGTAAGGGTAAATAATAATTCTCCACATAAGTAGGGACATGTAGATTTTTCTCATTAGAAATAATCAAATCTCAAGTTTAGGTGAGAAAACAAGCAATAAAGATCAAACAAACCAAAGATTGTGCTTGACGATAGCTTCAACATAGTTGATTTCAACTAAACAAATAAAGAAAAATATTTAGTAATCTTATGTAGGACTCAAACCTTAGTGACCTAATCTTTGAGCATGCTTTCACAAGGGACCTTTCCCACAATTAATCCTATTAAAGTAAAGTTCTCTAAGGAGAAACACATCTATGGGTGTTTTACTTGACATAACTCATGGAACACCTTGGGAATAAAATTCCTAGGTCTCTTGATTGATGGTGCCATTTTCATGCACCATATGACCTTCAACTCTAGCAACAACCGTAACATTATAGAAGGTCAAGATCATTTAAAGGGGTAAGAGATGCCTACAAGCATGTTAGCTTAAAGTCGTTATAAATATTAAAAAGTAAGGCCAACTCTTTCTTTAAAGAAAGAATTACGACATCAACAAGATGTTAACAAGCAAATAAAAAACCCTCACTATCAAAATACAAACAATAGTACATACTTCATCTTAAGAAGAATGAAATGGAATTTGAAGTATTAAAGAAAAAAATTATTTGTAAATGTTCCAAAATTTTAAAATTAAATATATCAAAAAAACTTTATTTGTGTATTGTTAAAAAATATTTTAAACAACAAAAAACAAAAATAAATATTTAATTTTTAGTATACATAATATATAAAATACTATTTAAATATATTATAAAATACATTATGCAAACTCCTTAAAAGTGCGCAAATTTATATAAAACGCTCATCTTAGTGGCCTAAAACACACGTGAGAAAGCCTACTCACTTTTTCTAGAAGACTTGTTTAGGTTTAAGGTTGTTGCGTATCCCTCCTGAATTTTCGTGGCAATTTTATATTGCTTCACTACAGATAGTAGTCAACACCGTCCATTTCTGTAGTCAACACCGTCCATTTTTAATTTCAATGGTAGTTGGCGCACTAATTTCTACGCATATTTACCTAGAAATTTGATTTTTCTTCCTTCTTCCCATCTCAGACTCGAGACTTATAAATGGGCATTCATCCTCGCTGCGTTCGTCAACACTCAGACTGTGCGCATTCGGCCGCCCGCTGCCTTCTTCCACTACCTAAAACCAAACTACGTTTTTGTTGTGAGCTGGAAAGATGATGAATTTGAGGATTAAACCAGGAATTGCGAGCCACAGCACCAGCCATTTGTCGGAGGTGCCTTGTCTGAGAATGAGAATCAAATGCAACAGACACAGACAGAGACAAAGAATAAGAGCATCACCCCCAACCGCAGCACAAGTGTTGACCGCTGGGGAGAAGGAATACAAGGAAAAGAGCAGGAGCGCTGACGATCATCCCCAGCCCCAGCACAAGGATATAAGTACAAAGAGAAAGAGCGCAAGAAAGCTGAGCGATGTATGGAGGGAGGTGCAAGGATCGAATAATTGGAAGGGCATGATGGAGCCGATGGACCATCTCCTCCGCAACGAGATCATTAAATACGGAGAGCTTGCTCAGGCGTGCTACGACGCCTTTGACTTCGACCCCTATTCCAGGTACTGCGGAAGCTGCAAGTATAACTGCAGGACCATGCTTCAAGATCTTGGCCTTTCCCACACCGGCTACGAGATCACAAAGTATCTCTATGCCACCTCCAACATCAATCTCCCCAATTTCTTCAAAAAGTCCCGGGCAGGGGAGAAACTGTGGAGCAACCACGCCAACTGGATGGGGTTCGTGGCCGTGGCGGAGGACGAGCAAGAAATAAAGAGACTCGGGCGGCGCGATATCGTCATTGCATGGCGAGGCACCGTCACTTGTCTCGAGTGGGCGGCGGACCTCATGGATTTCCTCAAACCCGCGGGTTTCCATTCCGACCATCCCGACCCACGCGTCAAAGTGGAGTCGGGGTTTCTCAACCTCTACACCGCCTGCGAGAAAAACTGCCGCTTCGCTAAATCCAGCGCGCAGGAACAAATACACGCGGAGGTCAGAAGACTGATAGAAAAGTACAAGGGAGAAAAGCTGAGCATAACAATCACGGGCCACAGCCTGGGGAGCGCGCTCGCAATGTTGAGCGCCTATGACATTGCAGAGATGGGAATCAACGAGGATAATGAGAATGAGAATGAGAGGGTTCCCATCACCGTCTTCTCCTTCGCAGGCCCGCGGGTGGGAAATTCTGCATTCAAGGAGTGCCTCGAGCGGATGGGAGTCAAAATCCTGCGAGTGGTGAATGCCCACGACGTAGTTCCAAAGGTTCCCGGAATTGTGTTCAATGAGTATTTTCAACTAGTGGGAGAATGGATGGAGAACCTGCCGTGGAGTTACTCCCACGTGGGAGTAGAGCTGCAGCTGGATCACACCAAATCCCCCTTCCTCCGATCCACAAGTGACCCCTCCTGCTTCCACAACTTAGAGGCGCACCTTCATCTCTTGGATGGATACCACGGTCGCCAAGAGCGGTTTCACCTGGCCAGTGGGCGGGATCCTGCTCTTGTTAACAAGGCAGCCGACTTCTTACAAGACCACTTGAATATTCCTCCTTGCTGGAGGCAAGACCCCAACAAGGGCATGGTCAGAAACTCCCAAGGTCGATGGGTCCAGCCCGCAAGACCCCAATCTTACTTTCTCTAATTATATAAATTTGTGACTTCACATAAACTAGCGTTTGCACCTTAGCAAGGCGCAATGGTTACGCCGATAGGAGGGTATACTATGGTAGTGTATTCGGAGGGTAGAGAGGGGGAGAATGCATGGGGAAAGTGCAATCTGGTTTTTTGTAGGAGTAATTATTCACAGGGAATGTGAATGGGTGGCGGGATGCAAGTAGAGTTGAATATGCCAAGTGGATGAACAGCGCAATATATTATCTTAAATGGTTGAAGTGGTGGAACATTGTAGCTCAACTGTAGCAAGTACATTTGTTGGTAGTTCATAGTATGTAAAATGTACGCTATGAAAAGCAAAAAAAATTGGCCAGCAATTTTGCATTAGAACTTTTTTTCCGAACAAAATACAGTACAATTGTTGGTGTTTGATGGTGAGGGGCTAGGTGTTTGATGGTGAGGGGCTATGATATATGCCATTTGGCTTCAAGGCCTGGAAAGCAAAAGAAATGCTAACCCTAACCCTAATTTTGATGCAAAACCTACCCCTCATCCTAATGTTAACCATATTGCTAACCCTAACTGTATCTCTTAACCCTAACCATAAGCTTAACTATATCTCTATCCCTAATCCTAACCTAAACCCTAAACCTAACTATATATTTTTACCTTTGAGAACATTTAACCATATCTCTTAATCTTAACACTAACCCTATTCCTAAGTCATTGTCTATCCCTAAACCTAACCACATAATGACATTAAACCTAACTATATCTCTATCCCAAATCCTAACCATAAGCATAACCATAACCATGATGTAAATCGTAACCCTAAACCTACAATTGATCTTAAATCCAATTGTAACCCTAACCCTTGATCCTAACTCTAACCCTAATTTTAAGCTAATCTTCATTCTAACCCTAATCCTAATTTTGATGCTAGCCGTAACCTCGATCTTGATGTTAACCCTAACCCTAATCCTATTCTTAACTAAATTTCTAATCCCCTAAACCTAATGATATTTCTAACTCAAAACCTAACCCTAAGTATGACCATAACAACTATGCAAACCCTAACCCTCACCTTATTCGTAAACCTAACCTTTATCTTAAACCTAACTGTAATCCTAATCTTGAGCAAATCTTGATGCTATCCCTACCCCTAATTTTGATGCTATCTCTAAGCCTCGTCCTAAAGCCAACAGTAACCCTACTCTTAACTAAATCTCAACCCTAACCCTAATTGTAACTATATATCTAGCAGTAACCTTAATAACCTTGCAGCAACTAAACATCTCTTAACCCTAAACGTGACCCTAACCCCTTTTGTAACTCTAATCTTAATGCTAAACCTAACCCTAATCCTAAACTATGCTTCATGCTAACCCTAACCCTAATTTTGATGCAAACCCTAATCCTCATCCTAATGTTAACCATATTTCTAACCCTAACTATATCTCGTAACCCTAACCATAACCCTAACTATATCTCTAGCCCTAACTAATAAACTAATCCTAACTATCTCTTAACCCCATCCTAGCATAATCCCATGGTCTAAACTTGACAGCAGAGCCTAAACTTGACAACAAACAGTAAACCCTAATCCTAATGCTAACCCCTAACCCCTAGTTTGATGCTGTTAACCCCAATTGTGCAGCCTAACTGTCTATTAACCTAAACTTGACAACAAACCGTGCAACCTAATCAATGCTAACCCTAACCCTAAGTTTGATGCTCTCTGTCTCTCTCTCTCTGTCTTTGTCTTTGTCTCTCTCTCTCTCTCTCTCTCTCTCTCTCTATATATATATATATATATATATATATATATATCCATGCTAGAGATATAGTTAGGGTTAGGGTAAAGAGATATATCTTTGAATTGTTGATTTGATTTTTGATTTGTTTCTTTGATCATTCAATTTAGTAAGCAACTATAGATACAAATATTTATAGCCTTGTCTGGGTATTACATTATGACGTGAAATATATATAGAGCTATATATATTTGTGTCTATGAACCATATACTTAATAAAGCTACTTAAAAAAAATATAATTTATTAGTGATGTCTTATCAATAAAAATAATTGATAAATGAAACAAAAAAAATAAAAAATAGTGTGTTTGATTTTTATTAAATCATTGTTTTATAATTGTTTTCATGTGTTATATTATTTATTTTATTATCATGGAAAAAGTTATTGAAAAATAAAATAGCTCTTCAATTCAAAACTAAGTTAAAATAGTATAAGTTTTGAGTCCATTTATTATACATGCATCTAAATGAGAATTATGTAAATAAAATAGAAATGAAAATTAAAGTAAATAATTTTTTTTTTTGAGTTTTAAAAACATGTGTATGATTTCTATGATTTATTTTCTTATTGAATAAATAAAATAGATGTTCAATAAAGAATAAAAGTATATAATATATAACATAAAATAACATTACTAATTAAAAGAATGTATAAAAGTATAAAAATTTCAATCTACATTTCAAGATTTTTATTATCTTTACAAAAATAAAATTACAACATAAAAAATATAAAACCATTTAAATAATAAGATCTTACACATAAAAATAAAATAAAATCCAATACATTTTTATTATAATAAATGTAAAAAATATTTAACAAATCTAAAAGTAGAAGGAAACACATTGATCATCATAGAAATTGAAATATTTAATCTCCATACTTCCAACCTTGAGTGCATCTGTGAAAACCCATCACCAAACACAAATGCGTCAAATTCAAAAAAGAAAAAGAGTGGTCTGAAATATAGGATCACCAACACTCACATTCAGATTGTCATTACGACCACCCTGTTACAATTTTGGGGTATTTACGATCTCTAATAATCGAGACTTTTCACGAGAGGCGGACTTAAGTAAACGACCCAACCTACATGCTCCAACACAAAGGAGGCCATTGCCCATACCATGTATATTATATTCTTGACATCAATCTGATAAAAACACTATCATTGTTGCGGATGGTGGTGATTCATACGCGGCAGTTCAGATGGTTACTCACTTCGTGTCATTTGTGGGTTTAATGGGCGGCTTATCAAACTGACCAAGGCTAATGTGATGCCTGGCCAGGACTTGTCGCATTTGAATATTACATCCATTAGCATGAATTCAATCACGAAATGAATGCCAGTGAGTGGCTGAAACGTCTCAGCGGATGACCGACCACAAAATTCAATAAACCTGGTGGGCAAAAGCTGTGTCCGTGTTTCTGCATGCCCGTGCCTCACGGTGTGCTCGGTGCCAGCTGGGCTGCCCGCGACCGGTGGTGGTCGGCTCAAATGCAATGGCGTCGAAATGGTGAACTCGTTCAACTGCGACAAGCAACCATTACTATGGCTGTTCTTCGGCTGCGCCATGGCTCAATCAGGTAGGTCTTTGCGATCTGTGAATACTGATGCGATGTTGACTGATAGTCATTTTCACCCATACTCTGGCGAACGCCATACCGGTCGCGGAGGCATCAATGGGGGTGAAAACCCAACCGCTCAAAATCTCCTCGAGGAAAAGTCCGGTGGGAATCGGCGAGATAGTCTCGGCGACGTCGGTGTAATTTCGATTCTTTCACCTATAATAACCTGTCGTATAACAATAAAAATAATTGTTCTGATTTGAAGTTGATATTGGAATTATAAATGGCAAATTAGAGTTATGGAGTAAATAAATCAAATATACATTTATTGAATTTTTAAAGGAAAGGACATATATTGAAGATGTTAGGAATGAATGTGATATTTATCTTAAAAAATGTTAAAATATTATTTGTACAATTTGTTAAAATATTATCAAGTTTAACAATTATAAGTAAATTTGAACTAGTAAAAATACAACAAATACTTATCATTTTAGTGTAGATGAGGTGTAAAACTTCTATTGACTATTTAACCATTAAACTAGTTGATGTTTAAGAAGAACTATTTGCACATTGAAAATAAATGTTTTCTACACCAATCAAAGCATAATTAAATGATCAAGCAATAGATGGCCATTATACCTAAATGAACAAAGATATGATTGAAATGTAAATGACAAGAAACTACCCATTACACATCTAAATGAAAAATCCATTGCCATTCATTGCTACCCAAATAACTTCCAATAGACTTCTTTTTTAACCAAAAGTTGAGCATCTATTTAATCCATTGCAATCTCTTATAAGAAATTATCTAATGCTCATACCACCATGAACAAGATTTTTAAATTCCTAAAAACCTATATATGCTAAAGACAAAATAAATTTTGGATGTCACAGTTTAGAGTTTATTTCATACTTACACAAGAAAATGTGAGAATATAACATGTCAAAAAAAAAAAAACTTTTCTAGATTAATCTACATCCAATTAAATGATTAAACACTATATAATTGTCATACCTAAATTAACAAAGATAAGATTGAAGTGTAAGTGACAAGAAACTACTACATTAACATCTGGATGACAAGTCAATCACCATTCCTTAATACTCAAATATATTGCAAGAGACTTTGTTTTTAAATAAAATGTGTACATATTTAAATTAAATTCCACACTCATATCATCAAGAACAACATTTAAACCCTTCAAAAATAATATGCATTAAAGGTCTAGAAATTATAATTTTATGTGTCACAAGTAAGTACCTTTCCTACTTGCATTGGAAAAAATTAGAATGTTATCTATATAGAAGATAATTTATTATGTACATTAATCTATGTGCAAATGATCAAACAATAGATAACCATCATACATAAATTAATAAAGTTAATACTTAAATGTACATGATAAATGAGGGATGAGAGATGCTTATCTTGTCCAAATAACAAATAATCATCATATCTAGGATTCCTAAGAAAGAATTTGTATGTTATCAAACTTGATTATGGTGGTTATGTGGCCAAACAGTTGAATGTTATCAATATTATAATCTCAATACCATTGAATAATTTGATGCATTGAGAAGAAAGAATTGTTTAAGAGAATTTTATTTAAAATTATTTAAATGAATTTAAATTTATATCAAATTAGTTTAGGAAATTTGCATATTTCAAGAGTGTTTTCTTTGATCTTCTATGTAGTTGTAAAATCAATCTAATCAAGGAGATTTACATAAAAAAAAATTATAACTTGTTATCTAGCAAACTTCTTGATTTATTTTTAATTACTAAGAATCTTTGATAGTTAGTAAATAATAGAGAATGCAACAAATTAAATAGATCTTATACTAATACATGTATCCTTAGCCTAGTGTAGAACATTAGTGTCGCTATTCTATAATAAGGTAAAACAGGTTAAACCATAATTCATTCTACGTTGTCTATATGTGAACTGTTGGCTACTCTTTTAAACTCTACTGCAACTCGACAGTCAAAGTCTTCAGTTTTAAGTTCGATTTTCACGCGGTGATAAAATATAAAAAGGATTTGGTTGCCAAACCTTTCTGCGCGGATTTTGAAATCCCCAGAGAAGTAACGCTTGTTCAGACTTCACACTCTCGTGTTGACTGTGCAAAAGTTTAATATCAAAGTTTGAAACGTTTTATAACTCCACAAAATATATTGTAACATTTGGTCAGAAGTCAAATTACGACATATCCACTAATGAAGCTTTACCCAAAGATAAGTTACTGTTTGAGATGATTTTATTTTTCTCACAACTATGAGGAATTGTTTGGTCAATATTAAATTAATTAACTTAAAATTTAGAAGTTATTATTGGAGTTATAAACGTAGAATTGGAATGGAAATAATCAGACATGAACTAGTTTTTAATAGTTAATGTATGAAAGACATGTTTTTTATATAATCATTAAGTTCTTCAAAGTATAGTCTTAATTTTTCATCATAATTCTTATATATAAATACACTATTCTTTTAAATTTAATGTTAAATAGTATTTGATTATATTTTGATATTTACATAAAGTTCAATTACTTAAATTAATTATCTTTATTAAGAGTATTTTATTAATTCTTCTACTAATAGTAACTTGGGCTAGGCATATAAAATTTGTCGCATCAAATAAATAGGATCTAGTAGAATAAAGTTCACTAGATCCTTTCATGACAACATTTAAATATATTTAAAAAATATAATGACACTAGTATCTATTATTATTTTATTGCAGTAAGTACCTTCAATAATAATTGATTCAATGGGATGCTCCTATATATCACTTTTTGTCATAGTTTACACCAAATTATATTTTAGTTACATGTATTTTGAGTGGATAATATTCTACAACTTTGGTATTGTTAAGGTTTGCAATTGTAACAAAAATATCTCCTACAGTAAATGCATAGGTTGGAATTAGCTCAAATATTTATAACTCATCTTAGCTAAGACAAATATTCCACTAAAATTATCTACATAATTAATATCTTCAATTTACTTATAACAACTAGATTAGACACATTTTCATTTAGTCAACTAAATAAAGAGGATCATAGAAACTTGTAATATTTTTGTCTTTAAATAAGAAGGCATTGAAACTAATTGAACATTCATTTCCCATTGTGAAACATATTCATAAATAATATTCTCACATTGTAGAGAATTTATATTTCTCTTAATCGAGTCAATACAAAACTATGATTTCTCTCACTTCAATAAAAATAGCTTTATATGTCCTATAGTGATCATTTGATATAATATTTTAATAAAGAATATATTTGATAATTATAAGGGTTGAGCTATCAATATCTACAAACATGAAAATTTAAAATTTTTAAGTTCAAACACCTATGAATATGTATGATGTATAATTTCATAAATATATGCATAAAAGTTACAATATTCGTGCTTTAGAAATAAATATTGATATGTTAAATATCAATATTTATGATACATATTGATTCATTCTTTCTTTTACAAGCATCAAAATGAATCTTGTAGTATTCAAAAAAAAAATTGTACTTTATATGGTGTTGCCTACAAGTTTATATTAGTGAAATGAGTTCTTGACACATGCTCCAACTCCATCATGCTCTCCTTTACTATGTCCACTCTAAGAAAAAATTAAAAAAACAATTATGTTGTAGCTAATATGGTCTTGAGTTAAATAATTAAACACTTTTACAAAATTCAGTTATTTTATAAAATATAAAACAATCAAAACCATAAGATAAACCATATATATTGATTTATTCAAAAGTTATTTAATACAATATTCAAGAGTTAAATTCAACATTAACCAACACATGGACATCAAATCAAACCTAGTTTTTTTAAAAAAAAATTACACCATGTCATGTCAAATCCTAGAAAACAAAATATAAAATAATGGGAACTAAATGGTTTTTATCTTAACCAATATAATCATTGATATGAAAATGAACCTTACTCATCATCATTTGTTTAGGTGTACTACTTTTGACACTATCAACATGAAACTCAACATGTGTATAATAGACCTATATGAAGATTGCTACCTATTCTAATTGATGACATTGAATCTAAATCTAATTTGAGGATTGAATATATAATTCTCAATAAAATCCATAATAGAAATAATACAACCATATGGAAAATATTTCTTCAACTCATAAAATTGTTTATCTCAGATCACCTTACACCATGATAATGTTGGATATATGATAATACAAAATAATTTCTCGTAAACTCATTTCCAAATAAATTGGCATTCTTTGAAGATAATTTTTATGGATCTTCATTTCCTAACTTGGTTGTGTATTTATCATATTCAAATATTTTTAAAGAATTTTCATTGAATGATCAATATCTTTATTAGTGGAATTTTCTTCAAATTTTTATAATTTATACATGTGTATTTGATACACTCCACATTGAAATCATTTTAACCTTTTAATTCTTCATATATAATTAACTTTAAAATTTGATTTTTATTTCAAAAAATACTATGTTTGGATTAATTATATTACTATTATTTTTTTATGTCTAAATGTTTAGATGAAGTATTACATAATTTTAATAGTAAACATGTTTAAATATTGTTGTTCTTGATTATTTGCATAACCATAAATCTAATATTATTGGGGTCTTCCCTAGGAGAACCCTTCCCCTAATGATCTGACAACCCTCTAATGGCATTTAGAAATACCCTTCCCCTAATGATTTGACAACCCTCTGATGGCATTGATAAATGCCACTAATCCAAATAATAGAGTGAGAGGTAGTGAACTGAGCACATTTGAGAGGAGGAATGCACATCAAGATAAGATCATATCCATGTCCATAAAAGTGGAAATCTTAAGGTGAAGAACATATAGTGAATCCTCATTTTTAGTCATGAGGCCTTTAAATTTGAATGCATTAGTATACATATTCAATGCTAAGCTTTCTTAAAGTTAAGTGAGTTATTAACCTTATTCACATTTACTTTCTCTAATTAACATTTAATTTAGAATTATCTACTCACACAACACTCAATTAATTAATCTAGGTTAATGTGTATGTTTATGCATGTGCATATATTGGACTAACCTAAATTAATCTTAGGAATTTTTTATTTTCTTTTACAATATTTTTCATAGGTTTCTCATTAAAAACAATCAATAATAATTTTAGAAGTGGTAAAATGACATTTAAATTTAAAATGCAAGAAAAAATAGAAATCACTCACTTTATTTTATAAAAAAATACTTTTTGTCTTTGATGATTAAATCTTTAATGTTTAACATCAACCAAAATAATACTTTTTATTAATACCTAAAATTATAAGAATAAAACAATGAATTCTAATTTAGCATGCATTTATGACTTTTAATTCCTATATCTCAATTATCATTTTGAATGTATGAATAAAAAATTAAAAATTAATAAACAAGTATAATGCATGTTTACTTCCTTTTCCCAAAAATTAAAAACAATAAACTTGTTTATATCAATTTTCTTAAAAAAAGCTCATATCAAAACACAAAAACCAACAAAATTACTGTAATCTTTGACCATTTAATACAATAAATAATCAAATCTATTTTTATTCTTTTTAAATTACTTTGGTGTTTAAAATCATCTAATATTTGTAATCCCTAAATATTTGTTAAGGTGTGAAGAGAAGATGAAATATGAATAAATTACATCATTTTCCCTTAGAATAGGACAACAGAGTTACGTGATTACAGAAAATCAAAGCTCATATTTTAGTTTGACACGTGTTACAAGAGGATCACGTGATGGTTCGAATTAAAGTTCAACCTGATTAAAAAATATGTGAAACGGATCACGTGTTGGTATGAACTCAATGATATTGTGATTGGAGGCGCAAGAGCTATTAATGGAATTTAAATCTACATCAATGGAAAAAAAAAGTGAGTTAAGTGTGTATATATTTTTTAGATAAATTTATTGTATTTGTTTATAAATTTTGTGTTAATTATATTGTATTTATACATTGTGATATTGACAAGTATATATTTGATTAAAAAATGTTATGTAATAATAATATAATTATCATAACTGTTATTGATGATATGACAATTTTTTCATTTATACATGATAGAGATAGGATATAACTTTATAGTAAAAGTATGATGAAAATTTTAAGCATTCAAGTACATAAACAATGATAAATCATAGATCAAAAATAGAAATGATCAGAAAAGAGATGCAAACCATAACACAAGATATATGTGAAGAAAATCTTATGGAAAAAAACTTCACACCCAAAAGATATGAAGCTTGTATTAATCTTTCAAATGAGTTACACTAATACAACTCTCTAAATTCTTCTAGCACTTCATTACCACTACAACCCACAAAATAACCTCATTTTCCTTCAATTCAAACAATTAATATATAGGCATGAGGAAAACCACAAAATCGTGAATGGTTTCTAAAACCATGTGCTAGGAACTAGTGGCTAAATTGAGCTTTATTATCCATGCATAAATCACAACACCCAAATGAAAAGGAGTTAAATTAGAAACTTCCTCTTTCAACTAAAGCTCACTACTTATGACCTTATCTATCTTTTTGGTGATCTTCCTTGATCTTCGTCAAATCCATAATTTACTCCCTCTCATCATGTTTTTTCTATTTCAACAACTCATATATTTTTTAAGTTATAATAGTTTCATTTAGAAATTGTCAAATTACAAAAACCAAGTGACAACTAATGTCACTTCAAGTGATTGTAAGAAAGTAAATAAATACTTTTGTGCAAGGTATATGCCACCTATTCCAACACCTATGACAATATTCCTTTAATCTATCACAATGACTCTACTATGTATATGGATTATGAATTGTCATGTATTATACTTTATACTACACACAACACTATTCCTACTTTTTATGTTTGAGGTATAATTATACCACACGATTATTCTTATGTATAGCTATTCTATTATGGGTTATAATGTGCATTCTCAACCTAATAATACTACCACTAGAATATCTCTTTGTGAATTAATAAATTCTTTTAATACACATAGTGGGACAATATTTTTATGCATCATTGTCTCATCCACCATCACCCCTATTGAATGGATTAAAGCAAGCTCTCAAAGCTTGGTATGCAAAGTTGGATAGGTACTTGATACAACAAGGATTCAATAAAGGTATCTTAGATAGTAGTCTTTATTTCAAAGTTGAAAAAGATAAAATATTGATTGTGGTTGTGTATGTTGATGATATAATCTTTGGAGGAAATGAAGCTATGTGCAAGATATTTGCAGAAGAGATGCAGAAAGATTTTGAGATGTCTATGTTTGGGAAGATGAATTTCTTCCTTGGACTACAAATCAATCAGGCAGAAAATGTATATTCATTTCACAATCAATGTATGTCAAGGAAATGTTGAAGTTTGGAATGGAAGATTCTAAACCGATATGTACTCCTATTAAGATTTAAGAAATATTTTTATTTTCTTCAACAACACAAGTTAGATGAAACCTTAATAAATATATATTTAGAGTAAAAAATGATTATCTATTGGGTTAAAATAAATCTCAATGGGCTATTAAGGTTTATGCCATAAAGATCAATTGTATTGTCAACATGTCCCCACCAAATAATCTTTAGTGGCTTTCTAGTCTATAAGGGAAGATAAAATCTATTAGAAGATTAATTAATAAACTCACAGTTGAACCATACTATCCACTAATATTTTTAATGGTGTAATTTTCATACCAATTCCAATTCATATTTAGTTTTAGAACTATTTTGAAGGAATATCTTAATAAAATTACATAGCAACTCTTGTCTTTTTCCCTAGCCATTGGAAGTCAACTTAGAATATTTTTTTATGAAAATTAATTAGATCTTGGTATTCAAACACATCCAATTAAACATTGAATCCATATCCTAGAATCATTCAACACCTTGGCTCTTAAAGGAGAATTCATTATATGAATCTTTTAATTTGGAGTTCACCAAAAGGAATCTAATCTACTTCAAAATCAACTAGGACATATGCATGCCTCAAGAGTGTTTTCTTTGATCTTCTACATGATCCTAAGGCCAATCTAATCGATGGGGTGAGCAAGGAGAACTTGAACTTTGTGTTCCAATAATTTTCTTTATTTATTTTTAAATATTGATAGTCCCTAAAAGTTAGAAAATAATATAAATTATTAAGAATTAGATCATAATAGTTTGTGTTGCACTAGTTTAAGAGCATGTGTCAAGAGTAAATTGACATCATATGAAATCAATTCAAGTTTATAAAATCAACCCACAGATCTTTCAAATATTTTGATCCTACGTTATTCTTAGTAGAGTAGATTTATTTCCAAGATCGAGGAAGGTGGAATCTATGCAACACCAATTTTTATTTTCATCATACTTTCCACACATAATTACTTTATTAAAATTTAATTTCACAGAATTACATTAGTTGTCCAATTATCCATTCCCCATTGTTCACTTAAATAATCTATGTAGATTTAATATTGATTGTCTACATTTTATTTAATTGGCCTATATTAACATTTAGAGAAATTTAATTCTCCTTTGAACATCATTTTATGTTTGTCATTGAAAATATCTATGGAATAATTTTAAGTTACACATTTGTATAGATTAATTTTTAAAGATTGTGTATGTTACAAGTGACTTTCATCACAAATTGTGGTGGAATTTGTTCCTTATAATATAAATTGGTGTCTATATGATAGAGGAAAGGGACCAATAGTTGAAATAAAATTAATAGATTTAAATACCATTGTTTTAATAGTATAGAAATATTAATTGTGATTTTAAGGTTTTTAGTGTTGAATACATTTTCTAACAATTAAATACATTTTCTCATTAAGTTCAAAAATCAAGAAATCATGGGATGTCACATGGGCTCACCAACAAAATATGACTTAATGTACAAATATAGTTAATAACCTATTTGGGGGATCTTTTGTGACAACTCAATAAAAATAATGTTATTGTGAAATTATATTTGATGATGTAGAACATTAGTCTTAATTAGTAAAGTTTCCAAGAAAGCTACATTGAGGTCCTCTCCCCTAACTAGCCATGATGCTTTTGAGTTTGTTTCTATTGGGGTGAAAACTATACAATTGGACTCTATTTATTTGAGATCCATAATTTTAGAGGATGACATACATATCATTAGTTGAGATATTACAACAGATTGACTACATGTGACACTATGGAAAAAAAACACCTTTGTGAAGGAAGACATATATGATAGTAATTTTGACAAATTAAATGTACTTATGATTTTGATTAA
>VDFB02058748.1:0-42639 GCA_007258455.2 Sequoia sempervirens
ACTGGGCATAGTGAAGAAAGCAAAGAAAAGGTGGCGAGATAGATCAATGGAATAAGAACAAACATTCAAGAAGAATTGAGTCTGGTAAATATGACATCAATTGAAGAGGCATACCAATTTGGATTAAAGGTAGAAGAGAAGTTGAACAAGAAGTTTGAACAAAGGTAGAGAAGTGCAAGAGGAAGATTATAGAGGAGTGAATCACAATTCAAAGAAAGAAGAACTTATGCAGATCAAAACAAAGGTGGAAAACCTTACCACAGTGAAGAGAAGGATCACAATTCATACTATAGAGGAAGAGAAGATAGAAATTTTTATCATAGTGATAGAGGAGGTCATAATTCTTACCACAATGATGGATAATAGAGAGATAAAGGAATATCTAAGAAGATATCATTTAGAGGAACTTGTTTCAAGTACAAAGGTGAAGGACATAGAGCATTTGAATTCCATCAAGGAAGTACTAGAAAGAAAACTGAGCATACCAAAAGAGAAACCTATGTGGATGAGGAACCTATTGAATCCCCTAATTTAGTTGGGAAACTTGAGAAAGGAAAATAATTAGTGATGAGGAGATATTTTATGCATGAAGAAGTGACTGAGGAACCATCGCAAAGAAAGAGTTTGTTTAGAACCAAATGTAAGTTTGTAGGAAAGGTATGTAAAGTTATCATTGATACTTGGTAGCACTGAGAATCTAGTTTCAGAGGATATGGTAACCAAGCTGAATTTGGAGAGATTGAAACATCCAATCCCCTATAGGATACAATGGATTCAAAATGAGCATAAGATATTGGTAAATGAACAATGTTTGGTACAAAATTTCATATAGGATCATATAGGGATGAAGTATTGTGTGATATTATGCCTATGGATGCATGCCATTTACTATTAAGAAGACCATGGAAGTATGATAAGAAAGAAATTCATGATGGAAGAAGGGATACTTATACTGTGACTTCAAATGGCAAGAGAATCAAGTTGATACATTTGGAGGAAGATGACCAAAGTGAAGTTTGTAGCACTACCAGACTATGTTTAGTAGATGGAAGGAAATTTTTGGATGGATTGAGGCACATGAGGATGTGTGTTTTGCATTGATTCCAAAGAAGGGTGGTGATCCGGAGGTAGAGAATCCTACCGCAAAGAATGAAGAAATAGTAGGTTTGTTGACATAGTATGAAGACATCATATCAAAGAATGTTCTAGATGGTTTACCCCCAATCTGGAGCATCAGTCATCATATAGACCTAATACTGGGAGCAAGTTTTCCAAACAAGGAAGCACATAGAATGATAATGAAAAAAAATGTAGAATTGAACCATCAAATAAAAGAGTTGTTGAAGAAAGGATTGATCAGTGAGCCCATGTGTGGTACCTGTTGTACTTACACCAAAAAATTATGGAGTGGAGAATGTGTATGAACTCAAGAGATATCAATAGGATCACTATCAAGTATAGATTCTCATTGCTATGGATGGATGACATTATGGATTGTTTGAGTGGAGAAAAGTATTTCACAAAGATTGAACTAAAGAGTGGATACCATCAGATCAAGATCAGAGAAGGAGATGAATGGAAGACTACATTTAAGACTAATGAAGGGTTATATGAATGGTTAGTAATGCCTTTTGGATTGACCAATGCACTGAGCACCTTCATGAGATTGTGAATGAGGTACTGAAGAAATTTTTGGGTAAGTTTGTCATTGTGTGTTTGGATGATATTTTAATTTTCAGTAAAATGAGGGAAGAATATTTGTGGCACATTTGGAAAGTATTGCAAAGGTTGAGAGAAGAGAAGTTGTTGATTAATTTCAAGAAGTGTAGCTTCATGAAGACATAGTTAACGTACATGGGTTTTGTCATTTATGCTAAAGGATTGAAGATGGATCCTGAAAAGATTAGGGCAATCGTAGAGTGGTCTACAGTGGTGAACATTGGAGAGGTGAGATCATTTCATGGACTAGCTAGTTTCTACCAAAATTTTATTAGAAGCTTTAGTAGCATTTGTACACCTATGATAAAGATGATGAGAGGAGATAGGAAGG
Source organism: Sequoia sempervirens (assembly GCA_007258455.2). Lineage (NCBI taxonomy): Eukaryota > Viridiplantae > Streptophyta > Pinopsida > Cupressales > Cupressaceae > Sequoia > Sequoia sempervirens. The sequence goes on from VDFB02058748.1 coordinate 2,051, forward strand.
ATTTTAAGTGGACATCCAAAACACAAAGAATTTTTGAATTGTTGAAACAAAAAGTGACAGAGTAGCCAATGTTAGCATTACCTGATTTTAACAAAGTATTTCAAGTTGATTGTGATGCTAGTGGAAATGCAATAGGAGCAATGTTAAGTCAAGAAGGAAGACATAAATCATATTTTTGTGAGAAGCTAAATGATGCCAAAAGAAGATGTTTAGTTTATGATCAGGACTTCTATGCTATAGTTCAAGCCTTGAAGAAGTGGAGACATTACTTGTTTCCTAAGGAATTTGTGTTGTATATTGACCATCAAGCTTTGTAATATTTGAATAGTTAAGGGAAGTTGAATGAGAGACACATGAGATAAGTTGAGTTTTTGTAGAGTTATACATTTGTGTTGAAAATTAGGAGTGGTAAGTCAAACAAAGTTGTTTATTCATTGAGTAGGAGAAGAATTTTTGTGAAAGAGATGAGGATAGAAGTATTGGGTTTCGAGGAACTAAAGCACATGTATGAGGAGGATGTAGATTTTATCGAAGCTTGAAGAGCATGTAAGGAACCAATAGAGACAAACCAAAGCCAATGGTTGGATTATTTCATTCAAGAAGGTATGTTGTTCAAAGGAAATTAGTTGTGTATTCTGAAGAGTTCAATGAGGGTGTTGTCAATTTGGTTGTCATTGATGTAAAAAGTGTCATGGATGTCAAAGGAGAGATCAAAGATACAACGGATCTAGTTCTAGAAGAATTGGTGCAGGTTGGAGTAAGGAGCATGTTTTGCAATTGTTTCAAATTTACTCAAAAATTTGCAATGTTGACATGAAATTTTGTCACTATTTTGCAAAATTTGCTTCCATAGGTTTGAGGTAAAATCAAAGTGCAGATTAGATATGGGTTTTTCTAGAGCATTTCAGAAATGTGATTTTCAGGTCTTGATGACAAGTTGTGCACTCTAAAAAGATTTATTTTTTCTCTCAAACAAGATTAGGGTTTGGTAGATAAACCCTAGGTCTAACAGTCATGTGGATCACATGACGTCTTCGCATCGAATTGGAGGAGAGTGCAGTGAGTGCTTTATGTGATGTGTGGTGTGCTCACGATGGAGATCTGATGGTGTGTGTTCATGGTTGAAGATTTTATGACTATTCATGTTGGTCCTTTCTATCGTGCTTAGGAGTCTATTGCATTGATATATTTGCATGATATGTGAGAGAGGAAGATCAGTGGTTGAGATTAAATGGAAGAGATCTAACAACTATCACATGTATTTTTTGCATCACAATGTATATTTGCATTGGTCAAAGTTATCAGTGAAATGCGATGGAGTACGATCAACGACTGAGATCGAGTGAAAGAAGATCTAATGGTCATCATATCCATGCTTCACATCATTGTTGTGAAGTAGAATAAAGGAAGGCTTGTGTGATGTGCAATGGACAGGAGTTAATGGAGTATGACAATAGCCTGGACAGGTGGAAGAACATTATTGCATTGTTGGGTGTTAGTGCATCACATTTATACATCTTTGAGACATAAATCCTTTGGAAAAACATTTGAAAGTGGTGATGAATACATGGTGGGTCCACTCAATAGGAATGTGATGAAGCGATAAGGTTGAAACATGTCTAGTATGATAGATGGAAAAGTTCTATTGCATTGCATGGTCCCTTTGCATCATGATAACTTCTCTAAGTTGTTCATAAATGAAGTTGCAATAGGCAAAGTGGATGCAATGGGAAGTCGATGATGGAGATTGAGTGAAGGTGATCATATGGATATCAATGCACCTCTACACATTACGGGAATGAAAAGGAGTGCCCTTAACTAATTAGTGATACACTAAATGAACATGATGGATATGAATCTATGATGTTATTTTAAAGACAATTTCATCAAACGGTTATGTTTTAAAGATTTCAAGATAAAAGGAGAGCCAGAGACATATTTCCAAGGTGAAAGATCAGAATTAGATCGATAAAACAAGGAAATGGATTTAATGCATATCATGGTTAGGGATTTTGCAGATCTCCATATTGAGTAAAATCCAATGAACTAGAAGTTTAATTTGATGGCATGTGGCTCAATGAATAGGTAGATTCTTGAAGAAGATAGTGGGAAAACCCTAAAATAAGTTTCTAGATGATTTGTACAATGGTTCAAAGCTCGAGGTAGTAATTGCATGTCGATGGAGATAAGCAAAAATAAGACAATAAAAAATAATCTAAGTGTAGAGGAGTGCATGTGCATGTAAAGAGAGGGAGAGTCAAGTTGCATACAAAGAATGCACTAATTCTGAATGAGTAGAACCTAAACAAAAATTAGAGATTTTTATTCAGGTAACATTCAAGAGGCAAAAAAGAAAGAGGTGTAGAGTAGAAGGCTAAGGCGTAGAGAGTACAACAAATTGTTGAGAAGTTGCAATATTGAACTATAATAGAATTGTAATATCTTGAGTTGTAAATATGATTGGTGGGTGCAATTAGATAATTGGGTAGTTGCTCAATTTAGGGAGTGGCTGATCCTTAAACTAGGGGATTGGTATCTCCTTAGGGTTGGTTCCCTTAAACATTGTAACAAAACATTTGATTGTGAGGTTGGATTAGGATAGTAGATCCTAGCAACATTTCTCATTGTGGTTTTTCCCATCTTGGGTTTTCCACATACATCTTGTGTTATGTGATGTTGTATGTGTGCATGTTTATGTTTTTGCATAATAAGTTTTAATATGCACATAAAGAGCTTAAGGAAATTAAACTGCATAAAGTTCTAAGGGATAAATTTTTTAGTGATCTACTGATTCACCCCCCTTTTAGTAGATTTTTGTGTTCCAATAATTGGTATCAAAGCACTAGGTTCCCTAGGAGAAGCTTAATCAACTTGAGTAGATCCTAGACTAGTGAACACAATGGTTAGTCAAGATGATTCTTCTATAACAAAGGAACCTCAATTTGATGTCTAGATCAATATTTTTCAAGGTTATGCATTGTCAAAATGCACATAATGTCTAGAAGAATTTGAAAAGTATCTATGAAGGAGATGATAAGGTAAAATTAGCAAATTTTTAGATTCTTAGAGCCAAGTTTAAAATTCTTCAAATGAATGAAGAGGAAAAGATTGCAGACTATCTGCTCAAGGTTGATGAAATAGTGAACTATATTAGAGGATTCAAAGAAGAAGTTAAGGAATCAGTCATTGTGCAAAAATTCTTAAGTTCTATGCCATCGAGATATGACTCCAAGATATCAACAATAGAAGAGGCAAGAGAACTAGATAAAATCATTTTTGATGAACTACGTGGCATATTCACCGCATATGAAATGAGAATGGAAAATGGAGAGTCATTTAGAAGAGAAGTTGCATTCAAGGCTCCAAATAAAGATAAGGGTGAAGCACCCAAGAAAGAAAAGGAAGTGTTGCAAGAATGAAGGTGTTGTCATTGATGTAAACTAGTTAACTATTTATCAACTAGTTATTGTCATTGATTTCATGGATGCAGGTTATTGGTTGTATATGTCGAGGATATTGAGAAAATTGTAATGAAGAAATGTTGCAAGTGTTCAGTGGTTGCTCTGGGTTTTGCTACAATATTTTCTCCTATGTTTCTATGGTTCAAATATGTTCATCATGGTTGTTGGAAGCTTCTATATCCAGATTTTTGGCTTTTGATTCATTGTACAGTGTGAGTTATGTTCACAAGTTGTGAACTGTAGTTTTCTGTGTATCTAGCTAAGGTCTAGGAGAAATGTTGTTGCTCTGGATTTCCTTTTTGTTGAGTCTTATGACTTTCAGTTCTAGAGTTAAGTTGTCATGATCATATTGAAGATAATTCTGGTGTCTAGAAGGATTGGATCATGTTAAGGTTTGTGTGTGCTTAATTGTTCCATGTGTTTTACACTAGTTTGTTCGACCTTGTGTTAAACACTACCTTCAAAGTTCATGAAGTGTGTTGGAATCTATTTGGGTCATCATAAATCATGTGTTTGGGTCACCCTCATTCTAATTCCACTCTAGGATGTTTTGGTGTTGACCTAATTTGAATTTAATGATGGATGGCTAACTTTGGATATGTTTTAAAGTTGAAGATGGTATAAATACATGATGAGTTAGTGGTGAAATATGTACAAAGAGATAAGTACAAAAAAATAGAGCACATAGATGTGAAATAGATGTGAAATAGTGTGTGTATGTGATGCAAGTGTGGTAGATCACTGTAAATTCTAAATGTTGAGTTTCTAAATGTAGTGAGCTGAAGGTGTACTCTATCATTCATGCATGTCTGCAAGTGGTTGATTGAATTGTGGTGGAAATCTCTATTGCATTGAGATTGTCTTCTCTCTATAAAATATCTCTTCTATCTTCTTTATATATCTATGGCAGTGAGCCCTCTGGGTGGTTAACCCTTGTTGGACAGTGAGTTTTGATCTGGAAAGTTAGTCCTATTTTGGCAATGAGCCTTTTCTGGTAGTGAGCCTTTGTAATTGGTTTTGATATTCTTTATATTGTGAGCTAATCCTCTCTGTGGTTTTTCCCTTATTCATTTTTCCACGTAAATCTAGTGTTATTGTGTTTGTGTGATGCTTTTTAGTTTTCGTTCTTGCACTTCAGGTTTAATCATTTTAGTAGAGTAAAGGATTTGTGATTGATCTGAGTTCTGGTGAATGTTTTAAAGATTAAAATTTGGTACAACTAATTCACCCCCCTTTCAGTTGTCTTGTTCAACAAGAAGTAGTCTCTACATCATAACATGAAGAGACCAATGAGGAAGAAGAAAAATTCATCACAAGATTAAGGAGAGGATCCAACAAGTCTAAAGGTAAGTTATCCTTCAAGTTCTTTGGCTGTGGAAAAATACGACACTTTGCTTCTAAATGCCCCAAAAGTAAGAAGGATAACTCTAAACAAGAAGGAGATAGTAAGATGAATAAAACCTACTATCCTAAAAAGAAGAGCTTTGGAAAGAATAGAAAGAGCTTGTACATTTAAGAGGAGAGTGACTAATATGATGCTAGTGATAGTTTAGATGATGAACAAGATTGTGCTTTTGTAATTGAGGAAGAAGAGGAAGAATTTATCTTCATGGCCAAAGACTCTGTAAAATAGAAGCATGGTATGGGTAATCATCTTGGTGAAGAGGAAGTTGAAATAGATCTTGATTGAGAAATTATTATCCCCTTAGAAGAAATTGACAACTTAAGGGATGAGGTTGAAGACCTGAAAAAGGAGAATAAGAATTTAAAGGAGACTGATAAGTTAACTAAAGATCTTGAGGAATCCAATCATATGGTAGTGAGTTTAAAACTTCATGTGGAGGAATCCAAAATAATGGAAGAGGTGGTAAAATCCAAATTAGAATCTGAAGTGGAAAGATGTATGAAGCTTGAGGTAGAAGTAGTTTCCCTAAGAAAAGATTTGGAGAAAGCCAAAGAGCAAGTTGAAAAAAGGATTGAAGCTAAAGGGAGGCACAAAGATCCTTGATGGACTATTGAGCACACAAAAGCTTGCTAACTATTAGATCTTGAGAAGGGATAAATTTCCTTTATCAATGCTTCTACAAAGATTTATGAAATATTTAGAGCAAAAGAAAATTATGGTTTAGATGGTAAGAAATCACACAACGAGGATTTCTTCGAAGAGTAGAAGAAGTTTGTCAAGGTGAAGAAATATAATGAAGAAAATAAGCCGGTTATAGACAAAAAGAACAACAAATCAGTTCTTTCTCAATAGAAGAAGCAAAATTTTAGGAGAACTGATGTTGATGGATTCACAAGGGTGAGAGATCTAAGGAAGCCAAGACAAAGAAGACTCCCTCATTTAGTTCACGAAAATGTTATGACCTGGTACTCTTCATACTTCTATGGGTATTACTACTTGTAATCAATTTGGTCATAAGGATAGAGAATGTAGAGTAGTTCCTAAAAGGAGTAAAAACTTTGTAAGCAAAAAATAGTTTTGCTCCTTTAATGGATATGAGTGTAATGTGTTATACAACTGTAATAATTTTGGTCATGTAGCTAGGAATTGTAGAAATTTTTTTATAAGAACAAATGTTTAGTTTGGGAAAAGGAAAAAAACACCTCCCAAAGTGAACAAGGAATCTAAAGCCCCTAAGAAAGAGTAAGAAAATAAACCTAAGAAGGTGTGGAAGGAGAAAGAGTAGAATCCCACTCAATCAATGATTGCACAAATGACATTGCATTCCAAAAAGCAAAATCTATGGGTAATTGATAATGGCTACTCTGAACACATGATATGGGACAAGAGTAAATTCATCCAACTCAAGAAGTGTAAAGAAGGATCAGTTAGTTTGGGTGATAACATTGTTGTGAAGATCCATGGAAAAGGAATCTTGAGCATAGATGGTAAAAATCCTACAAAAGATGTCCTAAATGTTGAAGGTTTGAAGCATAATTTTCTAAGTGTAAGTCAAATGTGTGACAATGGATATAAGATTAGATTTAACTCAAAAGGCTGCAAGATAAGAAAGAATGGCAAGAAAATTGCACAAGGAGTAAGGAATGATAGTAATCTTTACAATATTTGTGAAGTAAATGGTCTAAATTGTTTGATAAGCCAAGTAGATGAGAGTTGGTTGTGGAATAGGAGATTGGGGCATGCCAACTTTGACAATATGGTAAAAGTAAGTTCAAGAGGAGTAGTTAGACACATGCCTACGATTACAAAGCCCAAAAACAACATATGCAAAGGATTTTGATAGGGAAAACAAAAAAGGGTTAATTTTCAAGTGAAGGATTACACAACTACAAAACCCTTGCAATTAGTTCATACTGATTTGTGTGGTCCCACAAGAACAAGGGGATTGAAAGGTGAAAAATACTTCATGCTTCTCATTGATGACTATACTAGAATGGCATGGGTAACCTTTCTAAAGGATAAGTTTGAAGCATTTGAAAAGCTCAAGATATTTAGAAAATTGGTTGAAAGGAGACCAATAAAAGAATCAAGTGCTTAAGATCAGATAGAGGTGGTGAATTCACATCAAGTGAATTTGTTAGATATTGTAAGAAACATGGAATCAAATGACAATACTCTGCTCTAAGAACTGCATAATAGAATGGATTTGTAGAAAGAAGGAACAAAATGGTTAAAGATATGGCTAGAGCAATGTTGAGTAAGGAAAATTTGGAAAATACATTTTGGAAAGAAGTAGTCCACAAGTTGTAATCTACATTTAGAACATAGCTCAAATAAGAGAAAACAGTACCAGTAAGACTCCATAAGAACTATGGTATGACAAGCCTGCATTTGTCAAGTATTTCAAGCTGTTTGGTAGCAAATGCTACATCAAGAGAGAAGATGAAAACTTGGGAAACTTTGATTCTAGATGTGATGAATGAATATTTCTAGGATGAGAGCTGGATAAAATCCATGGAAGAGGAACTGAATCAAATTGAGAAAAAAAGACATAGGAATTGGTTCCTAGACCCTCAAGAAAAAATGTGATAGGTACAAAATGGGTGTTTAGAAATAAGCTCAGTGAAGATGGTGTTGTAGTCAAGAACAAGGCAAGGTTAGTGTGCAAAGGGTATGCACAAGTTGAGAGAATTAACTTTGAAGAAAATTTTGCACTTGTTGAAAGATTAGAAGCAATAAGAATATTTCTTTCTTTTTTAGTGTACAAAAGATTTAAAATTTATCAAATGGATGTTAAATCTGCATTCCTGAATGGAAACCTTGAAGAAGAAGTCTACATTGAACAACTAGAGGGTTTTCAGCTTTAAGAAGAAGAAGATTATGTATGAAAATTAAGGAAGGCATTGTATGGTCTAAAGCAAGCATCTAGAGCATGTATTCAAGATTAGACCAGTATGTACAAGGTTTCAAAAGGGGATGTGCAGATAGCAATATGTACTTCAAATCAGAAGGTGAACACATGATCATTGTTGTTGTATATGTGGATGACATCATATTTGGAGGTATCAATGATAAGATGTGCAAAGTATTTTCTACACATGCAAGATGAATTTGAGATGTCAATGCTAGGAGAACTGTCATTCTTCCTCAGTCTACAAATTGTAAAAACTGATGATGGGATATTCATATCTCAAACTAAGTATGCTAAGGAAATTCTTAAGAAGTTTGGAATGGAGGACATCAGACCAGTTAGTACCCCCATAATAATTGGTTGTAAGTTGAGAAAATCAAATGAATTCCTAGATGCAAATCAAAAATGGTATAAATCAATAATTGGAAGCTTGTTGTATCTAACTGCATCAAGGCCAAACATTATGCAATTAGTGTGTATGGTGGCTAGGTTTCAAGCTGCTCCAAAAGAGTCACATGTCAATACTCATGTGAAAATAATTTTCAGATATATCAGAAGTATTGTTGACTATGGACTATGGTATCCCAAGAGCAAAGAATTTGTAGACACTTAAAAATGACCTAGGCCTACAAGCTTCATTTTTACCACTTTCATCCTAGCATAATTATGACATTTAATTATGTCATTGGTCCACATTCAACTATTGATTAAATAATTCATAATTATTTAATTAATTCATGTCCTTTTATTCTTCATGATTATTAAATAAATAAATTCTATTTATTTATTAAATATGTCATTAATTGTCTAAGTCTTCCCTTAATTAAATAAATTGCTTAATTTATTTAATCACCCTTCTTCAGTCATTTCTTCTTGATTATTAAATAAATAAGTTTTTATTTATTTATTTAATATGTCACTAATTGCCATAATTAAATGAATGAATTAATTAATTTAATTATTAGTCTTATCTCCTAAATTAAATAATTAAATTTAATTATTTAATTGCCAATTTGATATTCTTCTCATTTTAAATAAATTAAATTATTTAAAATGTCATCTCATTCTTAACTGTCAGCTTATTTTGGTAAATAATCCGAAAATTGATTATTTACTATTTTGCAAAGTTCACATTTGGAATTAATTTAATTCCAAATTGGTAACTTTCCTTTGGAAATCAACTGATCGGACAAGTTCTTGATCTTTCTAATTTTGATCTTCAGTCCACTCTTTATCTTCTTCATTTTCGAAAATCTTTATTTTCAAATTAATTTCCTCATTTATTCTCCACCACCGATTTGATTTTCTCAGATGGCATCTTGACTGCTCACTTAAGAATTTTTCCCTAACCCTAATTAGGGATTGTCAAATTAAATCTTGTCCGCTGATTTTAGGTCTTTGTCAAAAGTCAATCTCATCCGTTCATTCAAAATGGCATTTTCTATAAAATGCTATTTTTCTCTCATTTCTACATTATGCACATAGATTACAATATTCTGGCATATTAATACTTAGATTAATTTGGCATTTTAGAGTCATTGGCAATCATAGTCATAGGCATAGGCATTTAGATTCAAATCCTTCAAAGCTTGTGTAGGTCTTCATCAAGGATTGCTCGCACGTTGAATCTGAGGGCAACACAAATCATCAAGTTAGAAGGTACTATCAAGGTGAATCATGGAAACTCCTACGAATGAAAGGTATATTTGTTGTTCTTTTTAGTTTTCATTTTCTTGATAGGTCTTTGGGTTTATTTTATATACTTTATTGATTGATGAATCTAATCCAAAAATTACCCATTGATTACATAATTTACTTTAAGAGCATATACAGATGTTGATTGGGATGGATGTGCAGATGATAGGAGAAGCACTAGTGGTTGTGCATTTTTCTTGGGAGATAAACTTGTGTCATGGATGAGAAAAAAGCAAGAATTAGTTACACTTTCCACAACAAAAGTAGAATATGTAGTTGTAGCAACATGTTGTACTCAACTTCTATGGATGAAGCAGACTCTCAAAGACATCAAGGTTGAGTATAGTGAACCTATATCTATTCTTTGTGATAACTCAAGTGCAATTAACATCTCAAAAAATCTAGTGATGCATTCTAGGAAAAAGCACATATCAATTAAGTATCACTTCATCAGAGAGAATGTTGTAGATTAGGAAGTCAGCATGGAATATGTACCTACAAAAGAGCAAGTTGCTGACATTTTTACAAATCATCTTCCTAAGGAATAATTTGAATATATAAGGAAAAAATTCAGAGTAATTGCTCCCACTTCATATCACTAAACTTTAGTGATAGGGCATAAATCCAGGGGGAGCTTCATAGATACTTCGTTCATCCCTAGAAATGAAAGGATAGATCAAGTCAAATACATTTGGTTTTACAAATTTCTAATGATTTGATGGTTGTAGATTCAAGAATCCACTCTTTCTCTTTGAATTGCTTGTCGAAGGGGGAGAATATTTACAAGGGGAGAAAGTGTGCAAGTCCTAAGGATGATCCTTTTCCATTGATGGCAAAGGGGGATAAATGGTGCAAATTATTAGGCAATTGTGAAAGGGGGAGAATGTTGAGAAAGTGTAGTTGCAGTGAATATTTCAGTTGGTGCAGAGCATAAATTGAAACATCTATAATTGGTATCAGATTGGTCTCAAACCATTGTTTGCAAGTTGAGCATTTGGTTTTTCCATCAATGGCAAAGGGGGAGATTGTTGGAAGTTTGGTTGTCATTGATGTCAAAAGTGTCATGGATGTCAAAGGAGAGATTAGAGATGTAGTGGATCTGGTTCTGGAAGAATTGGTGCAAGTTGATGGAGTAAGGAACATGTTTTGAAATTGTTTCAAAGTTGCTCAAAAAGTTACAATGTTGACATGAAATGTTGTCACTATTTTGCAAAATTTGCTTCCAGAGGTTTGAGGTAAAATCAAAGTGCAGATTCGATGTGTTTTTTTCGAGAGCATTCCAAAAATATGATTTGTAGGTCTTGATGACAAGTTGTGCACTCAGAAAATATTTATTTTACTCTCAGATAGGATTAGGGTTTAGCAGATAAACCCTAGGTCTAATAGTCATGTGCATTGAATGATTTCTGTGCGAACCCCTTTCCTAGTACCTGCAAGACAACATGAATAAACAAGTTAGATAAGGAATTACAAGCTAAAAGAAGGATATGAATGTGATGGATATGAATCTATGGTCCCAGCTTAAAGAGAAGTTCATCGAACAGTTATGTTTTAAAGATGTTGAGATGAAAGGAGAGCTAGAGGATTATGGTGTGAAGGAAATAAATCAATGGCCCAAGTTCAAAGTTGAAGATCACAAACAAATATGTTAGTATAAATGGTTATTTGACTGGTAACCGACAGAAAGGATGAAATTAAATTATCTACCTACTCTTGTGACCAGTTGATTGAAGATTTGATTTGTATGGTGATGACACAAATTTCCAAGGCGATAGAGATCAAAATCATATCGATAAAACAAGGAAATGTATTTAATGCATATCAGGGTTAGGGTTTTGTAGATCTTCATACTGAGTAAAATCCAATGAACTCAAAGTTGAATTTGATGGCATGTGGCTTGATGAATAGGTAGCTTCCTGATAGAGATTGAGTGAAGGTGATCAGATGGATATTGTTGCACCTCTTCACATCATGGGAATGAAAAGGAGTGCCCTTAACGAAGTAGCGATACACTAAGTGAATGTGATGAATATGAATCTATGGTCCCAAATTAAAGAGAAGTTCATCGAATGGTTATGTTTTAAAGATGCTGAGATGAAAGGAAAGCTAGAGGATTATGGTGTAAAGGAAATAAATCAATGACCCAAGTTCAAAGTTGAAGATCACAAACAACTATGTTAGTATAAATAAGGTTTTGACTGGTAACCAACACAAAGGATGAAATTAAATTATCTACCCACTCTTGTGACCAGTTGATTGAAGATTTGATTTGTATGGTGTCGACACAGATTTTCAAGGTGATAGAGATCAAAATCATATCGATAAAATAAGGAAATGTATTTAATGCATATCAGGATTGGGGTTTTGTAGATCTTCATACTGAGTAAAATCTAATGAACCTGAAGTTGAATTTGATGGCATGTGGCTCGATGAATAGGTAGCTTATTGAAGAAGATAGCAGGAAAACCCTAACAAAAGTTTCTAGGTGATCTATATAATGGTGCAAAGCTCGAGGCAGTAATAATAGGTCGGTGGAGATAAGCAAAAATAAGAGAATAAAAAAATGTCTAAATGTAGAGGAGTGCATGTGCATGTAAGAGAGAGTGAGAGAGTCAAGTTGTAGATAGAGAATACACTAATTTTGAATGAGTAGAACCCAAACAAAAATCAAAGATCTTTATTAGGGTAACATTCAAGAGGCAGAAAAGAAAGAGGTGCAAAGCAGAAGATTGAGGTGCAGAGAGTACAAAAAAGTGTTGAGCATTTGCAAAATAAGTTGCAACATTGAACTATAACAAAATTGCAATATCTTGAGTTGTAAATAAAATTGGTGGGTTCCATCAAATAATTGGGTAATTTCTCAATAGATTTTTGTGTTCCAACAGAGGGAGAATTTAATTAAAGAGAAACATATAGTGGAGGTCTAGCATGATATTTTAAAGTGGGAAAGATACTAACTTTGGTGAGTGAACCTTATTTTTGTCTGTAGATATATAAGGATGTCAATAAGTATATTTAGAGTTACAAAATTTGTCAAGTAGCAAAAGGGAGTAGCCCAAATATTGGATTGTACAAACCTTTGACAATACCAGAGAGACCTTGGGAAGATATAAGTATAGATTTCATATTGAGATTACCAAGAACACATAGAGGACATGATTCTATAATGGTAGTAGTGGATAGATTTTCTAAAATGACACATTTCATTCCTTACAAGAAAAATAACAATATTGTGCATGTTGCTAACCTATTTTTCAAGGAGATTGTAAGATTGCATGGATTACCTAAGAGTATAGTTTCAAAAAAGGATATTAAATTAATTGAATACTTTTGGAGAACATTGTGGAAGAAGATGAAGATAAGCCTAAAGTTCAATTCAATGTATCATCCACGAATAGATGGAAAAAAAAGGTAGTAAATAGAATTTTCAGTAACTTGTTGAGATGTTTGGTTGGAGATAAATTAAGAAGTTGGCACATAGTTCTACTGCAAGCAGAGTTTGTATACAATAATTCAATAAACTAGAGCACACAAGAGACACCATTTGAGATTGTAATCGGAACACACCCTAGAGGATTTGTAGAGCTAAGAGACATTAGTTTGAAGGATAAGAGGAGTGCAGAAGCAAAAGAGTTTGCAAAATTCATGGAGACATTGCAAAATCGAGTCTAGAAGCATTTGGAGGACATGAGCAGTAAGTACAAGGAAAAGGCATATGAGCATCAGAGATGTAAGGAGATTGCTATTGGCGATGAAGTGATTGTATATATCAGAAGGGAAAGATTTCTAATAGGTACTTACAATAAGCTAAAGATGAGGAAGTTTGGACCTTGTAAGATTTTAAGGAATTTTTATTCCAGAAATGCATATGAAGTGGAGTTACTGGAGACACTTGGTATATCACGTATTTTCAATATGACTAACATCTATTCAAGTATCATGCAGCATAGTCAAGTGATAATAGAAATCAAAGGGATTTGAAGGAGAAATTACCACATTAACCAATAGAGGAGATTGAGCAAATTTTGGATACCAGAACTAGAAGGATCACTAGGAACAAGCAATACAAGGAACATTTGGTAAAGTGGAAAGGAAAACTAATGGAAGATTCATCATGGATTTCTTAGACTAAGGTGGACCATTTTGGTTTTCCTCTAGCCCGTGGAGGGACTCAAGTTTCTTCCAACCCTAGGTGTCTGATGTGGGAGCATCCCTAGTTGTAAAGCGATCTTGTATCAACCAAAAACACTTCTTTTCTTGCATTTTAGTCTATAATAGTTTTAGAATTTCATTCCATATTTCACCACATTGTCATTTCTTAGCTCACAAAGAAAGACATAACATCTACATGAGGTCATCTACAAAATAACTAGATTTCAAATTATTTGCATTTGTCTACCAAAATTTATTGCTCTCAAAATTTCTCTATAATTCACAGTCAGAGCATTTGGGGCTGACCTGGTCCATATTTCTTAGTGTGGGCCTATCCTAGAGCATGTGGAGCCTAATGGGACATCATACAATAATTTTGAGTCTAATGGGATCTTTCTTGGATATTCACAATTTGTTTCACTTCACAAAGAATTATTTTTTCATGTTTTGAGGTCGACCTTCACATTTGATCATTCATTGGGTTTTGTAAACCCTTGTGGCTGAGGCAAACCTTTGTTGGAGTTGGAGAATCATATTTAAGAGTATTTGTAATCATTCAGAAGTTAGACATTTAGTTAGTAGTAATTAGATAGTTATACTTTCGTATTACCCCATTGAGGGACTGTAATAAGGCCTTTGGCCAGTTGTAATGTTGAATGCCCGTGCGACAGGCCTATGAGCCCTGATTATACGCCCATGAGGTATATGATGCATATAATATTTCCAATTCAATAAAGATAAATATTTGAAAAATGTTTACTTGTGTTATTTTTGTTGTGTTGACAATACATTGCACAGTTTGGACTATTCTTTCCGAACTCTCTATCCGTGATTGCACCAGTTTATGTGTACTTGTTGAGTAAATTCCATCTTGTGTGGGTTTAATGTGATTCTTATGTGTTTATGAAAGTCAACTCTAGACCTATTGGACTCTATGTATCAATTTTTGAATCACTTGATTGTGATATACATATCTAGACCTCCACTTGACCAATACTTGTGAACCCGTATTATGTGTAAATTATGTGTGCATGTCTATAAGAATCCCATAAGTGTGAACCTCCAAGACACTTGAGTAGTGGCAGGTAGTCATTTGATTGTTCCAATGATCAATATCTTGGCTACTACAATGGATTAGCCAACATTCACTTGGTTCATAGAGGTGAAGGATTTTCAAGGGCTTACCTAGTTATAATACAAGAATGGTTGAGTTGGTAGGTGCACTACTATTTAGCTAATGATAACTAGAACTAACTATTATATTGGGAGGGTTAGCAAATGGTCACCTATAACATAGGGGTGATCAATTCCAAGTGTTACCCATATTGTGAAGAAGATAGACAACAATATCACTAAGGTCGTAGGGTGGTCTATGTAGAAAGTTAATTCTTTGTGGGTAGAAAAACTTGTTGCTTGTGGCCTAAGGCCAATTGAATTTGGAATCCACTAGGTTGGATAGGTTCATTAATTATAGAAATATCACTTGTTCCTAAATGACCCTTCAAATGGAGGGTGGATTCTTGGTGTAGTATGGGATATGCTGAATCCTCTTCCTAGTTGTCTAATGGTATCACAAGTAGTATTTGATGCTTGTCATCATCATAACAAGTGCAAAAGATCAAGGAAAAGGTTGGGACCCACAATGTAGTGCATAATGAATTGGCATTCCTTTTCTATCAAGTATACACTAAAAGAGTAGGTTTTAGTCATTCATTGTGGATGTGTCAGTCAGTCACTATTTATGTGTTAGTCACTTATTATGTACTTGTGTAAATGGCCTCAAGTCTCATGCACATTATTATGGATGCCCTTTCCAGTGATGACATCTAGTATGGATTGCTTGATTGTCATCACAGACGGTAGTGGATTGGGAAAATGATAGGACCCGTAATGTAGTATGGGATGCACCAACATTCCTTTTACAAGTGAGATCTTCCTACAAGTTTATATGATTGTGAACTAAATAGTGGGATGATGCATGTAGTAGGTTGCATCCACTTCCACTTTACCAATTATTCTTTATGTGAATATATGATGTATGTGACATGGATTATTCACACTAGATATATGTGATGTATAATTGAGCTAGTCACTATTGTACTTGTGATGTGTGTATGAGCTAGTCTTTATTGTACTTGTGATATGCATATGGGCTAGTCACTATTATACCTATGATATGTATGAACTAGTCACTGTTGTTTTTGTGATGTGCATATGAGCTAGTCACTATTATTCTCATGATGTGCATATGAGGTAGTCATTGTATACTTGTGATGTGTATGAGCTAGTCACCTTATGTATAGGTGATGTAAACTCGAGAAATCACTATACATGAACTTGGAATTATGGAATGATATGACCCCTATGTGGAATTGTTTTTGTACACTAATAATTGGTATGTTTGGTATAAAACCAAAACTTGATGGCAATTTGTTATCATTTTATTATAAATGGACTAAATTGAAAGCTTATGCTTAATTAATAGTTAAGATTTAAAGAGAGATTAGAGATTTCATACAAGAGAAGAGGATGAACTCTCTCTATCATTGGTGTATGAACTATGAAGCCTCTAATTTCCAAAATGGAATACGTAGGTAGGGTCATCACAAATAAACCCTTGAGGCTTAGGTTTGGATCTAGGGATGACCCTGACCTTGGGAGCTTATTACCTTTGAGTGTAAACATAAGTGGTGGAGTAGATTTCTCACCGCCATGGTTTGGAGAAGTTATGAAGTTGGTACTTCTAAGCTAGATAATAGATGATTGGTCAATTAAGTTGGTAGTTGATGTGAATTGATATACGTGTGTAGGAGCATATTTTACACTAAAGCACTTTGGAAAGTAAATCATATGGTACAAATCACATGGGCTTTCTCTAATCAGTGTTGTTAACCAAGGACCCAATCCCCATGGATAAGAACATAGTACAACAATGTTATTTGATGTATCTGAAATATTAATTTTTTCAAGTGTTTGCTAAAATCTTTCATTGAATTGTAGGATATATTCATTGGGTTATTTTATTATTGTTTGAACTATAAGAATTCTTGTTAATATTTGTTTTGTCTAAATTATCTTAGACAATAATTTACTTATTCAATTTGAGAATAGAGAGTTTAGTAGGAGATTTGCATATCAATGTAATATTGTATCTTGTAATGTATGAACAAATAATCTATAGGCAATATCAACATGATGGATTTGATAGTGACTAATCAAGATTTGACATATCATCACATGATTGAGCATTTTGTCCACTATGAGAGGAAAATAAAGGAATACCATTATAATTATTTGTCAAAATCTCATGTAAATTTGTAGGGATATATATAGGACTACCCATGGGAACTAAACTACCCCCAATTTAGCTTGTCATGACTATGCAATTTAAACCATGTAAATAAGTCCTTCAACTCTTAGATTACATGCCCCCCTTCTAGTACCAATTTTTTGATGTCTGATTTGGAACACCTCAACTTAGGTAAGACATTGTTGTATCCTACCACTCCTAAAAGGAAATCAAAATTTTCCAAAGGTCTATATCCTTAGGTCATAGTTATGAAAGATAATTCAAAGGATTTAATAAAATTTTGCTCAAATTAAAAATACCTATGACGTATCAAAGTGATACTATTTATTACATAAAAATAATCAATATTTTAAAATGTAGCATTCAAACATAACTCATTTACAAATCAATCCAGTGCATGTAGTAATCATTTATGTTTAGAATCAATAATAAAAACACTTGCAATTAGGAAAACTACAACTTTGTAAACTAGATTACATTTAAAATCCTACTTTAAACCATAATCTAACATATATATAAAAATTGCAAAACATTCAAAAGAAAAATAGTTAAGAATAAGCCTATTTTACAATGTTATAAAAAATTAAGTTTAAATGGAAATCCTCGATAACACAACCTTTCTTGATTATGGTTATGGGAAGAATTAGAACAAGAAGAAATATATAAAGGATCATTGTAGAAACATGTAAATCAAACACATAACCCTTCTCAATCTTAAATTTAGATGATTCTTCACTAGACAAAAGTGAAGATTCATCATATTTTTTGAATTAGGAAAATATAATCATAATAGTAGTATTCATATTTGACAAATCAAGAAAATAGAAAATTAATTAAGAATAAAAAAATTATACATGATTAATGGTTTCCAAACCCTTTACAATTCTTAAATTTATCTTTTATAAATATTTAACACAAATCAAATAAGTTCAATGGTTTAACAACTGCTACAAACATTAAATAAATAATATAAATCCTATGTTATTATTTTAATTTTGATCTTATATTTCAAAAGTAACTAATGTTCACTATTACTAAAATTAAATTCTAAAAGCAACAAGCCTTTTGTAACAATCCTGCAGTAGGATCTTCATGTATAAATCAATGCAAGTTTCAAGGTAACCTAATGTGATTTTTTTTTTTTACAAAGTTTCCTATGATATATCCTTGGAATTGGCTTTTATAAGCATTATCTTCAATATAATTTCTTATTACAAGCCTCTTAGATGATGTTTCCTCCTCATAAAACCCCCCTTTGTTTTGTGTAATTCTCCCTAAACCATACCTCAAATAGGTGCTACTTTTCTCCAAATAAACTTGCTTGTTACAGACCCTCTTTAGTTACATTTCTTATTTAAGACACTCTATTTTGAAGAATTTTCATTTTTGTTCCTTTCTCTTTCTCATGATAAAACAGGGGTCTCTCAAAGACATCCTGAAATAAACAAGAACATACGATCTTCACTGTTTTAACTCCCTACATTTGTTCACTTCCTAGGCAATAAGCATATCCTGATCATTACAGATTTTTATGATTTCCAAACTCCACAGACAACCATCCAGACATTAATATCCAGCTAAATTCAAATCTTTACTCTCTCAACACCGGGCATCATATGAAATAGAGTGTTAACGTGCTTTGAAATTATAAACTAATCAACAAAATCCATAATCAATCTAACTCTAGGGACTATATACTTCCATGGTGGGTGCAAAATCTCCTGGTCAATCAAAACTCATTTGCCAATGAGTTAACTGAGTTAGTGGTGTCTGGACATGAGGGAGTTTAGCTCACTCGAGCTCACTCAAGAATTTAGGTTCGGATGTGAGAGTAAAATAGAATTGCAGACAAATCAAAACCTGTTATGTCTAGCAAGCATAGTGAAACCATACCACCCAACTCCAGGATAAATCAATAGAGATTTCAGAATCCAAACAAAGAAAGTGATAGCCTAGATCTAATTAAAATTTAACTCAAGCAAGGAAAGAAAACAATTCCAAAGGACCCAAAATGAAACACCAATAGAAAACTATAAATTAGGATTTTAAGGATTCATTATTTTCTTTATAGAGAATAAGGTGTGGTATGCAAGTAACAATGAGTTTTTTTTACTAAACAAATAACATTCTGATTATCATAATCAATATTCACTAGTGTCTAAATAAAACCAATAATTATGTAACCAAATCACCTTTTCATGAGTATATGTTGTTGTCATACAATAAAGTTTTGTAGTTGAATGATAAATTATATATTGTCTTTTGCTCATCCAATTAATAGCCCCGCCAAACAAGGTGAAATTGTAGTCGCTTATTATCTCTTGCTATCCCTATCATCTACCCAATTTGCATCAACAAATCCAATGGCATCCTACCCACAGATCTTCCACTATAAATAATAGAAAAATTTAAAGTATCATAAAAATACCAAAAAACCCTTTTTAATATAGTCTAGTGTTCTTTATCTATGTTAGACATAAACCTACTAAAAACTCTCACTAATTGCGCAATATTTGATATTTACATACCATGGTGTACATGAGGCTAAACACTACATTGGCATATGAAACATGTGACATGCCTTCCATACTCTCCTAAGTCACAAGGCATTGCTCTAAAGACAATTTCGTACAATTAGGAAAAGGAAAATCAGCAAGTTTATAATATGGTATATTAAACTTCTATAACATAGAATCAACATACCTTTTTTGGCTTACCAAATATTTCTATGAACCTATCCTTCTTTTTTTCCATTCCCAAAATAAATTTTGTAGCCCCATAGTCTTCATATGAAGCTAAAAGTAAAGTTGGATTTTCCATTCTTTTATCATATCCTTATTGTTTACAATAAGTGACATGGCATCCACATACATAACAATTACACCAAAGTAATCACCTACATGCTTGTAAAAAAAAAATGATTAACTTTTCCATAAATAAGCCCAAGCTTCAAGACATATGTGTCAATTTTTAAATATTGCATTCTAGGAGACTGTTTCAAATTATAAAGAGAACTTTTCAACTTATAAAATAATTTGTTCTCACCTTTTTTTCATGAAATACTCAATTCCTACCATGTATATATCCTCCTATAGATCCTCATGAAAAAATATTATTTTGACATCCATTTATTCTACTTCTATATAAAAAACAAAAACAAGAAGTATTATGAATCTAATTGAATTCAACTTAGCAATAGGATCCAAAGTTTAGTTCCTCAATTTATTCATGACCCTATTCAAAAACTTAATTTTCATTGATGGTATAGCCTTATGCATGGTTTTAGGATCATCAATTTATTATGCAACAAAAATGAATTGGGCTATAATTTTCTTGTTGATTTCTTTCTCTAGTAGAACTTCTCAAGGATGAAGTATGAAACTCTTCCTCTTTGAATTCCTTATCCTAATCAACTTTTGAACCTCCCCCTCTTTTTTCTTGTCCACCAACCTCAACAATTAAATTTGTATGTGTTATTTTTCTTCTTTCACATCAAACACTACCTTTTATTTCTCACCTTTATCTTCACTTTATCATTAAGACCTTTCTCATCAATGTGACCTAGTCTTACATGTCACAACATGGTTATATCTAAAAGTAACATGCTGTCTATTTAATTGAGCATACAAGAGTTTTCATTATACTTTACGGTACTACACTCTAATATAAAAATAATTTCATGCCTAACTCCCTTTGCTAACACCAAAGTTGCTCTTACCATTTTTTAATTCTTCTTACCAAAGTTTAATAATTTAATCCTTCATTATTCACCTTACTTACTAATATTAGGATCAAGCTTGTTAATCTTAGAATATGCAAGACCCCTAAAAGATTATTTGTCCTACCATCTTTCAACAAGAAGTTAATATTCTCATGCCCTATTATCTTTTGGGTTGTGTTTCACCAAAATACACTTCCCTTCAATTATATTTTTCATTATTTACAAACCACTCCTTATGAGGAGTCATGTGATGATGGTCTTGAGTTAATTAACCAAGAATTATGGAAATGATAGGAACTAGTGAGTTACACATCACTTTAGTCTTCATTGTAGAATTTTTAAATAATTGAAAATGTGTATTCATCTTTGTTATGCTTCTTAAAGCTTCATTGCTATCACAAAATGTCTTCTTTTACCACAAATTAAACATTTCAATTTTAACTTGTTAGGAAACTTTCCTTTGGGTTTCAATCTCCTTTTACCTCTTCTATTCTTCCCTTTTCCTTTGGACCTTCCTCTAACCATGAGAGGAACCTTTTCACCACCATCCATTGGTGTTCTCATCATCTCTTCTAGCAATAGGACAAACACCACTTCCTCAAGTTGTAAATTTTTAAAAGTGCTACTAATTTCCATGACAAAGTTATCCCATAAATATAGAAGGGAACAAATAAATGATATACATTTATCGTCTTCATCCATATTCATATTTATATATTCTAATTAACTTACAATGATATTGAAAGTGTTTAATATTAAAAAAGTCTAGCCTCTATCACCCATTCTCAAGGAAAACAATGTCTTCCACAAGAAAAAAATGTTAAAAGGAGACTTTGCTTGATAAAAATTCTCTAATTTCTCTCATAACTTATGTGATGTGATTTTATTTGAGACATTAAATAATACCAAATCTTCAAGAAATAATCTAACATTTCTCCTTACTTTCCTATCAATATTTTATCAAAATTCATCAATTATATTGAAGATCTTTTTCCCTCTAATTGCTTTGTATTGATCTATGTCAACCAAGAGATCCTCCATCTTAATATTCCCCAACTCAAATAATTTTCCATTAAAATTTTCAAGGTCTCCATTCTAGATGCAGTTTCCACAATTCACATCAAGCTAAAAATAAACTCCCACCAAAACCACGTATTTCTTAGAACTAATGTCCTTTCTTAAAACTAGTTACAAGAAAGCTTTGATGCCAACTATTGAGAAAATTGGATGGATAATTTGGTTCAATATTCAATTTATTATTTATATCAAAGCTATAATCACTACAAATTTAAAATATGATTGTAAATTGATAATACTAGAAATATAATATAAAATCACACAAAGTTTAAATTACACAAAATTTAGTATAACTCACTATATTATCAGTAAAATAGGATTAAAACATAATGAAAAAATTATTTAATGTTTCCTCCACTCTATTCTCTAATCTAGTAAAATTTTGACAACACCTTACTCCAAAGGTAATTCTATGAAAATCCCACCACAAGCCTCTTAAATATTTGAGAGATACAAGAAACCATTAATGGTTTCTAAAAGTATAAACCAAAATACACGTGGGGTTCACATCCCTCAAGGGAACACCATATGTGACCCTTAATTTACCTTATGCTAGGAATGGGTGTGTTAGTCACCTTGAAATTCCTTTTAAACATTGCTGTGATCCAAATGATAGCTAGGATTGAATGCTTGTAAATAATAGTTCATTTATTTATTTCCAAATATTGTGAAATGGGCTAAATGGGATGCCCATGTGAGATTTGGAGGAACATGTGAAGAAGAATATTCCTCCAAACACTTGGGAATATTAATTGTAAGGGGAAATTAATGGGAGGTTATGTTGGTAAGGCATCCTTGAAACATAAAATGTGTTAGGAATGTGTTGTATACATTTGAAATTTTGTACACTTGTAATGGAATTACACTCATCCATAATTTTAGGGGCTCAAAGCATTACCCTAACTAGATATTTTGAAGGGCCAAGGCCCCCCAAGTGAGGATTTAGGGAAAATAACCCCTAGAAAGAAAAAATTAAGACCTATTTCAAGGCAATTAGTTGGCCCATAGATTTATGCCCCTTGTTTTGTAAAACCACTTAGTGTTTTCCTATAATGAAGTTACTATAAATAAATATCAATGGATGAGCAAGAATAATCTTATTATATGTCATTGATTAAACAAACGTTATGTTGCATGTGTAAGGAGACAATGATTGAACAAAGAAGATAAGTTTATTTTTTATTCTTGTATTAGATATTAATGTAATCTTATGTTCTCTTCAATGGTGGGTTTTTACCAAAAAGGGGTTTCCCATGTGTATTGTGTTCTTTGTTTTAATATGTATGATATTGTGGTTATAATAATTATTTATTACTAATCTTATATTGTTTTTTATTAGAGGTAAAGCAAGTTTTAAAGGGGCCCCGAAACCCTTTACAAAAAAAGAAAGTCATTTCAAAAGATAACTAAAAAAAGCATTCAATAGCCAAAATGTAGCAAAACATCAGCAAGACAACTGCCAAAAAGGAGGAACAAAAACAAAAAACCTACATATTCTTCAGAATATTAGTAGCTTCCATGTCTCTCTCAAAAGTCTTCTGATGTGCATCCATGACTTCAGAAATTTCTTTAGCAAGGACCCTAGCTTGCATCTTGGTCTTGTTGCGAGTTCTAGCACAAGGCAAAAGGGAGTAGTCAAAATATTGGATTGTACAAACCTTTGACAATACTAGAGAGACCTTGGGAAGATATAAGCATGGATTTCATATTGGGATTACCAAGAACATAGAGAGGACAAGATTCTATAATGGTAGTAGTGGACAAATTTTCTAAAATGACACATTTCATTCCTTACAAGAAAACTAACAATATTGTGCATGTTGCTAACCTATTTTTCAAGGAGATTGTAAGATTGCATGGATTACCTAAGAGTATAGTTTCAAAAAAGGATATTAAATTAATTGAATACTTTTGGAGAACATTGTGGAAGAAGATGAAGGTAAGCCTAAAGTTCAATTTAATGTATCACCCATGAATAGATGGAAAAACAAAGGTAATAAATAGAATTTTGGGTAACTTGTTGAGATGTTTGGTTGGAGATAAATTAGGAAGTTGGGACATAGTTCTACTACAAGTAGAGTTTGCATACAATAATTCATTAAACTGGAGCACACGAAAGACACCATTTGAGATTGTAATCGGAACACACCCTAGAGGATTTGTAGAGCTAAGAGACATCAGTTTGAAGGATAAGAGGAGTGCAAAAGAAAAAGAGTTTGCAAAATTCATGGAGACATTGCAAAATCAAGTCCGGAAGCATTTGGAGGACATGAGCAATAAGTACAAGGAAAAGGCATATGAGCATCAGAGATGTAAGGAGATTGCTATTGGCGATGAAGTGATTGTATATCTCAGAAGGGAAATATTTCTAATAGGCACTTACAATAAGCTGAAGATGAGGAAGTTTGGACCTTGTAATATTTTAAGGAATTTTTATTCCAGAAATGCATATGAAGTGGAGTTACTAGAGACACTTGGTATATCACCTATTTTCAATATTACAAACATCTATTCAAGTATCATGCAGGATAGTCAAGTGATAATAGAAATCAAAGGGATTTGAAGGAGAAATTACCACATTAACCAATAGAGGAGATTGAGCAAATTTTGGATACCAGAACTAGAAGGATCACTAGGAACAAGCAATACAAGCAACATTTGGTAAAGTGGAAAGGAAAACTAATGGAAGATTCATTATGGATTTCTTAGACTAAGGTGGACCATTTTGGTTTTCCTCTAGCCCCTAGAAAGTGAGGGACTCAATTTTCTTCCAACCCTAGATGTCTTATGTGGGAGCATCCCTATTTGTAAAGCGATCTTGTATCAACCAAAAAAACTTCTTTTCTTGCATTTTAGTTTATAATAGTTTTAGCATTTCATTCCATATTTCACCACATTGTCATTTCTTAGCTCACAAAACAAGATATAACATCTACACGAGGTCATCTACAACATATCTAGATTTCAAATTATTTGCATTTGTCTACCAAAATTTATTGCTCTCAAAATTTCTCTATAATTCATAGTCAGAGCATTTGGGGCCGACTTGGTCCATATTTCTTAGTGTGGGCCTATTCTAGAGCATGTGGAGCCTAATGGGACATGATACAAGAATTTTGAGTCTAATGGGATCTTTCTTGGATATTCACAATTTGTTTCACTTCACAAAGAATTATTTTTTCATGTTTTGAGGTCGACCTTCACGTTTGATCATTCATCGGGTTTTGTAAACCCTTGTGGCTGAGGCAAACCTTTGTTGGAGTTGGAGAATTGTATTTAAGAGTATTTGTAATCATTTGGAAGTTATACATTTAGTTAGTAATAGTTAGATAGTTATACTTTCGTATTACCCCATTGAGGGACTGTAATAAGGCCTTTGGCCAGTTGTAATGTTGAATGCTCGTGCAATAGGCCTATGATCCCTAATTATTCGCCCATGAGGTGTATGATGCATATAATATTTCCAATTCAATAAAGGTACATATTTTCAGAATATTTACTTGTGTTATTTTTGTTGTGTTGACTCTACATTGTACAGTTTGCACTGTTCTTTCTGAACTCTCTATCCATAATTGCACCAGTTTATGTGTACTTGTTGAGTAAATTCCATCTTGTGTAGGTTTAATGTGATTCTTATGTGTTTATGAAAGTCAACTCTAGACCTTGTTAGCTCTCAAAAACGTAGGCTAAATGCCTCAAGAGTTTTCCAATCTCTTGATACGTTTTAGGGTAACAGACAAGGTCAAATGGTTTAGACCCTCTACTCTTTAGGTGTTGCTAGACCTAGGCAGGTGTACCTATATGAGTGAGGCAGACTTAACTTTTGCTTATCTCTTTTGAAGTGTTTTTCCCATAATGGCAGATGGGAGTGGACAAATAAGACCTGATTTGGTATAAACTGTATAGCAATATTTAAAACTAAAACCTAATATGTTCAGTTAACAGATGTAAAAAATGAATGAAATTAAATGGTGAAAAATGTAGAGACTAGTGCCTTATTGGGTATGCGGAGTCAAATGAAATCTAAATGAGCAACTTCTTTCTGGAAAACATTCAAATTTTTTGGCATATGTTTTAGTTTATGACTTGTATAAACATGCAAGACTATGACTACCAAGTTCTTCTTAATGATCCAGATGAACTTCCCTGATTACTATGATCAATTAAAAGGATTTAATCTTTTCTTGAAAGAACTGATTAATCAACCACACAGATATAGCAAATGTGCACTGATAAACTAAATATAAACTTGTTATATCAATTTAAATAACCAGAAAGCACCAATCTTGGAGACAACTTTAGTAAGACTTTCAATGAGCACAACAAACAATTGACACTAGAAATGTGTTGCCACATTAAATGATTTTCATTAATATTTGCATATTCTTAAACATGCATCATAGTCTCATATCTGTGAAACATTGTATTCTACTATATCTTTTTCCTATTCTATCTTGTCTTCTCTATTCT
Organism: Sequoia sempervirens; assembly: GCA_007258455.2. NCBI lineage: Eukaryota > Viridiplantae > Streptophyta > Pinopsida > Cupressales > Cupressaceae > Sequoia > Sequoia sempervirens. Next base: position 28,253 of record VDFB02058748.1, read on the forward strand.
ATTTTCACAATAAAAAATGAACATTTATACATCAGTATTTGAAAGGACACGTCCTTTCATATTCAAATCTCGGTAATCAGTTGTATTCAGGCTTTTACTAATGTTCGCTAAACACTCGCTGAGACGTCTTGCAGTCATATTGATGTTCAATGTCTCACCGACTATTAAAAATGTACATTGCTATAATGTCCCGCTGTCTCATCGACGTTTGAAGTCTCATCGACAAATATACTTTCATCTTATGTGTTTCGCTTTGACTTTTGGAGTCCGGGAGATGTTTCATAGATTATTTTGCATTTCATCGAGATATATTCTTTGATATCGTACTTCAATTCTGACCCCTGTAATGACTTACTGAAAAAGGACACAGGCTTTTCATGACCTTCCTCATTTTTCTACAACATAACTGCAATTATAGTATGCAACGAAGCAAATGAAAATATTTGAAAGGGTTTTGAGAAGTCTGGAGACTTAAGGATAGGGGCCTCCTTGATGGCCCTTTTGATGGATATGAAAGCTTCCAATGCCTCGGCAGTTCATTCAATCTTTTGTCCCTTTCTTAACATTTTTGATATAGGCTTAATGATTTCAGAAAAACTAGAAACGAACCTCCTAACAAAATTAATCTGTCCAAAAAATGAATGGATGGCTTTGATGATCTTAGGAATTGGAATTTTATCTATAGCTTCAACCCTTTCGGGATCTATTCTTATCCCCTCCTTTGACACAATATGTCCTAAGAGTTTACCCTCTGTGACTGCAAAATGACATCTTTTAGGGTTCAGACTAATACCATATTCCAAAGCCTTAATAAATACCTTTTCTAGATGTTCTACATGATCTTCAACCCTCTTTGAATAAGCAGTAAGGTCATCTTGATACACCACCATGATAGCATTAATGAGGTCTGCAAATGCTACGCCCATAGCTCTTTGGAAAGTTGCTCCTACATTCGTGAGACCAAATGACATTCTTATGTATACATATGTCCCCCATGGGGTCATAAAAGTTGTCTTGTACTATTCAGATTCTTTAACTTTCACCTGGTTATAACCTAAAAACCCATCCATCATAGATAACAGCTCGCACCCTATCACCTTATGTAATATAGCCTCCATATTGGGTAGAGGATAATTATCCTTGAGGGATGCCATATTTAGATTTCTAAAATCCACACATAATCTGATATCTCTATTTTTCTTCCTCAGAGGGACCAGGTTTGAGACCCATGTTGAGTGCCTGATTGGTTTGATGATGCCACCGTCTCTGAGCTTTGCCAATTCTTCCTACACTTTTGGTTCCAATGTTGGATTAATGGGTCTTTGCTTCTGTCTAAATGGATTTCCATCTGGCTTCAATGGTATTTCATGCTGAAACAAATCTTCCCTATATGCTTTTAGATCTTCATAAGACCATGCAAACACATGTTTATATTTTCTCAGTAATGCTATCAGCATTCTTCTAATTGTCCGGCTTATTTTCTTCCCTATGTACACCTTTCTTGGGGTCACCTCAATCCCCAAGTTGATCTCTTCAATATCCTCCTTCTTGACTGGTGTTTGCTTCGTGAGGGACTGATCATTTCCATCATACACTCTCTCCAAGGCCACTAGCCCTTTAGGAAGCTTATTTTTTTTAAGCTATAAGATCTCCTTCCCAAATACTATTTGCTTCCCATCTACTTTCTCAACAAAGGCATTGAAATCAATTTCTTGGGCTTCATATTGATTTATACAGTGAAGAAATTTCAAAAGGTTAGTATCATCATTAAAGACCTGCCAACTATATATGTTATTAGGCACTGCAAGCCTTGTTTTGAACTCAATTTGTGATACTCCAGCTAGTGTAATATCATCCCTTTTTAGAGCCACATTTGCTAAAAAGTCTTCCATTATGTTCTTTGACCTATCAATCCACTCAATTGAAAATGCATCAAGTAGCTCGATTGTGTCCCATACAACATTTCTATATTGCTTCAGCCTTTTGTGTTTTGCTGCATATTTTGATTTAACTTGTGAAACAACTAACTCAGAATCCCCTAGAATAGTTAGCAACTTGATTTTATGTTTTATAGCTATATTCAAACCTATTAATAAGGCTTCATATTCTGCCACGTTGTTTGTACATTCAAATGCTAGCAAAAATGAATACTTAAATGTAATACCATCAGGTGAAAAAAATACTATTCCTACTCCATTACCTTCTTGGCTACATGGTCCATCAAAGTACATTTTCCATACACCATTGCAGTTTTGTGCAACATGCTTTTCAATTGGATCAGCATTGACTAATTTTGGCTGGGCTGGCTCTATCTTAAAATTGCCAAGATCCACATCACAAAAACAATTGATTCGATCTTGAGGTACACAATCAAAAACTTGGTTCATCCTTGGCTTCCTGTATAATTTAACTTCCTGACCATTCACTAGAATTGTTGCATAAAACAAGTCAAATTGAACATTTCCCCCAACCGTTGCCGTCCATTGTCTTGATAGAAGCATCCCAAACTGAGGAGGGGTATCAATTACTGTTATATCTATATTATAGGCCACCTGAGGATAAGAAACTAATTTGACTTCAACATCTTTCATAATACCCACCACAGGAACAGGTCTGTTATCCATGGCATAGCACTTCCCTCCATTAGTATCCACCCACATGCCAAGCTATTTCATAACTCCTATTGGCATAATATTCATGGCAGCACTAGAGTCTATCATGCAATTCCTCAACAATTTTTTATTTATGAGTAATGTAGTGAAAAAAGGATCAACTTGTGGGGGATTTAATAATGCATTATTAAGGCACACTTTTGGGATATTCACTTTCTCTTGCTTATTAATAGTTTTAGTGGCCATCTTACTTTCAAAATTTATATGTTTTTAATTTCCATTTGTTATTAATTGAACAACACTGTCTCTATATTCCTTAATTTTCATCATCTCAAGTAGTGGAACATACATCTTTACCTAAGATAAAGCCTGAGTGAAGTCAAAAGAGGAACCCTCAGCCTTAATCATTTTCTTTTGTTTAGACATTTCTCCTTTGTTCTCTTCTTTTTCTCTTATACTTGGTTGATCAATCTTTTTCATTTCTTTGTGTATCTCTTTTACTTCCTCCTTTTGGAAAGGCTTCTGTTCACTTTTATCATGTTGTTTGTTTTCTGTTTGCTTTGAAATTCCTTGTGTCACCCTTTGATCCTTCATAAAGATTCCCCTAGGGACACCTTCCTTCCCATTCACTGTCCTATTTCTCAACCAGTACTTACTCCTTGCTTCATCAACTACAACAATGGTTAATCTCTCTATCTCCTTTTCGGTGAGTTTCCTCATACTACACTGAGTAGGCATCTCAACAAAATATGGTTCTGTATAATCTTCTTTAGAGTCAGAAAGAACTTGTTGTTCAGCCATGTGGACATTGTACTCATAACCTTCATCCTCTGAAGATGAGTACCTTTCCTCAACACGGTGAAAATTATTTGAATTCAAATACACTGTGTGATCTTCTCCATTGTTTCACATTAACATTCCTTCTTCTTGCATTCTTTGGGCTATAACACAATAATCTGGGGAATGTGGCTTATCACAAATTTCATAGAAATAATTGTTATTAACCATATATGTTCCCTTCTTCCTTAATGGATCAGGAGTTTCTTTGTTTCTAGGCCTATTTGTTACAAGTTTTCCATCCTTCCAATTTGTATTATAGGGCATGTCATGTAGCCTAGGCCTCTCATTTTTGTATGTGTTCTCCTATTTGTATTGGTAATTATTGGTTTGTTGAGGAACCCTAGGGTTGTCTCTTTAACTGATTATCCCAACAGCTTTCCTATTGTTTTCAATTGTTAATGCTATCTTTTGGGCTTTAACTAAATCTCTTGGGAACCTATTTCTCAGTTCATACCCTGTTTTAGGATTGAACACATTCAAATAAACACTCAATGCTACAGAGTCTGGCAACTTTGATCCAGGAGGTATCTTATTTTGAAATTGTTAAATCTCCAGTTAAAAACATAAATTGAGTCATTTTGATTTTTCTAAATCCGCATTAATTCATGAAGAGCAGCATCTGGTGCACTTAGATTCCCATATTGCTCAAGGAATCGATCCTAAAATTCTTGGACAAAATTGATAGAAGCTGTTGGTAGACTGTTGATCCAATCCCTAGCTTCTTTAGTAAGTGACATCATGAATAGCCTCATGTGTAAATCCTCATATGGTACATCCAAATCTTGGATGAAAGCATTGAAACTCCTTAGATGATCTTCAACAGTAATTGCACTACTCCCTGTAAACTTAGGAACACGACTTCTCCAACTGCCATCCATTGGGTAAGGGTATAATTGAAACCCTACCAAGTCAAATTGTCTGATCATTGTTGTATATTGATGAGGGGGAGGGTTAGGTGGGTATTGATATCGGTACAATGGATTATTGTATTGTGTATGATGATGGGGCACATAATGCTAACCATGAGGTGGCTGTGTATTTTTATATTGTGAGGGAATATGCAATGGATGGTTTGGCTATTTGTATTGATTCCCTATTTGATTGTGAGGAGCCTTTGATGGATCAGAAAGCCTTGCACTATTATTACCCTTCTTTTGAGGTGGTACATACTTTGGGAAACCAACTGTCTGAGTAGTAATTTGGGCTTTCTACAATTTGATGTCTCTGATTGCTTGTATCATTTGGGCTTTCTCCTATTCAGCTTTTAGTTCTTCTAGTTCCTTTCTATGTAACTCAAACTGTGCTTTTACTTCTTCATGAGTTGAGGATTCATAATTTTCCTGAGGAATCACATGATCATTGAACTCATTTTGGTTACCCTCCATTCTTTGATCATATTCCTATTGAAATCTGAGTCGTTTAGCTTCAAATTTAGCATCGAACTCTGCCTGTTTCAGAGGATTATAAAAAGGGTTTCTTTGTTCTTCAGGGGTACAAGGTTCTACACTTGAATTATCTCTCCATGTATCATAATGATCATATGTTTCACAATGTGGTCTTAATGCTTTGTCTTTGTTCATCATGCACATGTCCTCATTTATCCTTTTACCCTTATCAACCTTATCATCCTTGTGTGTCGACTTACTATTACCAGCAGGACCTCCAGTAGGACCTCCCTTATATTGGGATCTTCTACCATTCATATTTGAATAGATGTAATGTTGATGCAATATTCTTATCAGAGTCGCCACTCACTTTCTTAAAAGTGAGAAAGTGTTTTGTTTCTTATTCATAGCGGAGTCTATATAGGATCTATGACTCTATGACTAAGGCCCTAATTATAAGTTGATTCCCCAATAGAGTCACCAATTTGTTAGCTCTCAAAAACGTAGGCTAAATGTCTCAAGAGTTTTCCAATCTCTTGATACGTTTAAGGGTAACAAACAAGGTCAAATGGTTTAGACCCTCTACTCTTCAGGTGCTGCTAGACCTAGGCGGGTGTACCTATATGAGTGAGGCAGACTTAACTTGTGCTTATCTCTTTTGAAGTGTTTTTCCCATAATGGTAGATGGGAGTGGACAAATAAGACCTGATTTGGTATAAACTATGTAGCAATATTTAAAACTAAAACCTAATATGTTCAGTTAACAGATGTAAAAAATGAATGAAACTAAATGGTGAAAAATGTAGAGACTAGTGCCTTATTGGGTATGCAGAGTCAAATGAAATCTAAATGAGCAACTTCTTGCTAGAAAACATTCAAATTGTTTGGCATATGTTTTAGTTTATAACTTGTATAAACATGCAAGACTACCAAGTTCTTAATGATCCAGATGGACTTCCCTGATTACTATGATCCATTAAAAGGATTTAATATTTTCTTGAAAGAACCGATTAATCAACCACATAGATACAACAAATGTGCATTGATAAACTGAATATAAACTTATATCAATTTAAATAACCAGAAAGCACCAATCTTGGAGACAACTTTAGTAATACTTTCAATGAACACAACAGACAATTGACACCTGAAATACTCTGCCACATTAAATGATTTTCATTAATATCTCCATATTCTTAAACATGCATCGTAGTCTCATATCTGTGAAACATTGTATTCTACTGTATCTTGTCTTCTCTATTCTATTTTCATAATCGAAAATGAACATTTATACATCAGTATTTGAAAGGACACGTCCATTCGTATTCAAATCTCGGTGATTAGTTGTATTCTGGCTTTTACTAACGTTCGCTAAACACCCGCTGAGAGGTCCTGTAGTCATACCAATGTTCAATGTCTCACCGACTATTAAAAAATGTACATCGCTATAATGTCCCGCCGTCTCATCGATGTTTGAAGTCTCATTGACAAATATCCTTTCATCTTATGTGTTTCGCTATGAATTTTGGAGTCGGGGAGATGTTTCATAGATTATTTTTTGTTTCCCCGGGATATATTCTTTGATATGATCTTTCTGTTGCCGAGACAATGAATTGTGTCCTGTCGATAGGTGCTTGCAGATGAATTCCAATCAGTGTGACATCCCTGAAGTCTTGCTGATAGACAACAACAAATATACATTAGTAAAAGAATGCATTATGGGTCAATGAGACCGTCACCATCTCTCGCCGCTAGGAATTATACTGTAAAATATTCAGGACTAGATGGATTCTACGGGACTACATGACAAAATATGGGAAAAGTGTTATGAAGAGAGGCTTTTGTGCTCATGGTGAGGACCACTTTGGAAACTCATGAATATAATCAACTATAAAATTTTCAAAATTTTATAGTTCTAACAGACCTATTGGACTCTATGTATCAGTTCTTGAATCACTTGATTGTGATATACATATCTAGACCTCCACTTGACCAATACTTTTGAACCCGTATTATGTGTAAATTATGTGTGCATCTCTACAAGAATCCCATAAGTGTGAACCTCCAAGACACTTGAGTAGTGGTAGGTAGTCATTTGATTGTTCCAATGATCAATATCTTGGCTACTACAATGGATTAGCCAACATTCACTTGGTTCATAGAGGTGAAGGATTTTCAAGGGCTTACCTAGTTATAATACAAGAATGGTTGAGTTGGTAGGTGCACTACTATTTAGGTAATGATAACTAGACCTAACTATTATATTGGGAGGGTTAGGGAATGGTCACCTATAGCATAGGGGTGATCAATGCCAAGTGTTACCCATATTGTGAAGAAGATAGACGACAATATCTCTAAGGTCATAGGGTGGTATATGTAGAAAGTTAATTCTTTATGGGTAGAAAAACTTGTTGCTTGTGGCCTAAGGCCAATTGAATTTGGAATCCACTAGGTTGGATAGGTTCATTAATTATAGAAATCTCACTTGTGCCTAAATGGCCCTTCAAATGGAGGGTGGATTCTTGGTGTAGTATGGGATACACTGAATCCTCTTCCTAGTTGTCTAATGGTATCACAAGTAGTATTTGATGCTTGTCATCATCATGACAAGTGCAAAAGATCAAGGAAAAGGTTGGGATCCATAGTGTAGTGCATAATGAATTGGCATTCCTTTTCTACCAAGTATACACTAAAAGGATAGGTTTTAGTCAGTCATTGTGGATGTGTTAGTCACTCACTATTTATATGTTAGTCACTTATTATGTACTTGTGTAAATGGCCTCAAATTTCATGCACATTATTGTGGATGCCCTTTCTAGTGATGACATCTAGTATGGATTTCTTGATTGTCATCACAAATGGTAGTGGATTGGGAAAATGATAGGACCATAATGTAGTATGGGATGCACCAACATTCCTTTTACAAGTGAGATCTTCCTACAAGCTTATATGATTATGAACTAATTAGTGGGATGATGCATGTAGTAGGTTACATCCACTTCCACTTTACCAATTATTATTTATGTGAATATATGATGTATGTGACATGGATTATTCACACTAGATATATGTGATGTATAATTGAGCTAGTCACTATTGTACTTGTAATGTGTGTATGAGCTAGTCTTTATTGTACTTGTGATATGCATATGAGTTAGTCACTATTATACCTATGATAGGTATGAACTAGTCACTATTGTTTTTGTGATGTGCATATGAGCTAGTCACTATTATTCTTGTGATGTGCATATGAGTTAGTCATTGTATACTTGTGATGTGTATGAGCTAGTCACCTTATGTATAGGTGATGTAAGCTCGAGAAATCACTATACATGAACTTGGATTTATGGAATGATATGACCCCTATGTGAAATTGTTTTTGTACACTAATAATTGGCATGTTTGGTATAAAACCAAAACTTGATGGAAATTTGTTATCATTTTATTATAAATGGAATAAATTGAAAGCTTATGCTTAATTAATAGTTAAGATTTATAGAGAGATTAGAGATGTCATACAGGAGAAGAGGATGACCTCTCTCTATCATTGGTGTATGAACTATGAAGCCTCTAATTTCCAAAATGGAATACGTGTAGGTAGGGTCATCACAAATAAACCCTTGAGGCTTAGGTTTGGATCTAGGGATGACCTTGACCTTGGGAGCTTATTACCTGTTGTGCATGTTTTGCACACACGCCCTGCCGTAGGCAGGGACCCCCTTTTTTTCTCTCCTGAAAGGCTGCTTTGTTCATGTCCTGTTTTGTGTGTCCCATTTTCCAAGCCCAAATTGGTCATGTGCCTTCAAACGATCAAATCCCCCTAACCAAATTCACCTACTTGGGGTATTCAAATCTGGGGAAAACAAAATCCCTTGTCCCTTTTCTGCCTTTTTTTTTGTTCCTACTAACTTGGTCCCTGGTCGCTCGATTCACTTCTTTCCACATTTTTTACTTTGGGGATAAATTTTTGGTGGATGTGGGATGTTTTTGTGGTGCCTAAGTGAATTGCTAAGGTTTTTTCAACATTTCATTAAGTTTCAGTGGTTTCAGAACTTTCCCTCTGGAACTCCCTCCCTCTTTGGCTGTTTTAAAACATTTGTGGACCCTCAATGGTTCGATTTCCTCATTTTTGACTTTTGGGACAACTTTTTGGTGGATTGGGATGTGTTTGTGGTGCTTAAGTGAACTGCCAAGGTTTTGTCAATGATTCGTTAAGTTTCGGTGGTTTCAAAACTTTCCCTCTGGAACTCCCTCCCTCTTTGGTTGTTTTGAAACATCCGTGGACCCCTGACGGTTCGCTTTCCATATTTTTGACATTGGGGACAAATTTTTGGTGGATTTGGGATGTGTTTGTGGTGCTTAAGTGAACTACCAAGGTTTCATCAATGTTCCATTAAGTTTTGGTGGTTTCAGAACTTTCCCTTCAAAACTCCCTCTCTCTTTGGCTATCTTGAAACATTTGTGGACCCCCGATAGTCCGCTTTCCACATTTTTGACTTTGGGGAAATTTTTTTGGTGGATTTGGGATGTGTTTGTGGTGCTTAAGTGAATTGCCAAGGGTTTGCCAATGTTTCGTTAAGTTTTGGTGGTTTTAGAACTTTCCCTCTAGAACTCCATCCCTCTTTGGCTGTTTTGAAACATCCGTGGACCCCCGACGGTCTGCTTTACACATTTTTGACTTTTGGAAAAAAAAATTGGTGGATTTGGGATGTTTTTGTGGTGCTTAAGCGAACTGCCAAGGTTTCGTGAATGTTCCCTTAGGTTTCGGTGGTTTCAAAACTCCATCCCTCTTTGGCTGTTTTGAACATTCGTGGAGCCCCGATGACCCAGCCTTCGAGACCTAGCCCCTTCATGGCCGTTTCTGGGACTCCGTCCCTCTATGGCCGTTTTGGAACATCCGTGGAGCCTCGATGACTCGGCCTTTGAGACTCGGCCCCTCTGTGGTCGTTTCTGGGACTCCATCCCTCCATGGCCATTTTGAACATTCGTGGAGCCTTGTCGACCTGACCTTTGGGACCTGGCCCCTCTGTGGCCATTTTCAGGACTCCATCCCTCTGTGGCCGTTTTGAACATCCATGGAGTGCCAGCAACCTGGCCTCCGGAACCTAGCCCCTCCATGGCCATTTTTAGGACTCCACCCCTCTGACGCCGTTCGGGACTTTCCTTTTGGGCCGATGTGTGCTCTTTGCCTTTTCAAAAGGGCGGTGACCCTTTGCCTTTCTCCTTCCAAGGTTTCAGTTTTTTTCAAATGAGTCCAATCTTAAGGAAGTTTTTCTGGGCACTCTTCCTTCCCCTTTTCCCATGTGCTATAATTGAAAAATATTACTTTTGCTAGGTTTTGTGAGGTCCGGGAACTTCCCTTCTAGTTTGTTTCCCCTCATTCACTACCCACACCCTTGGGCCTGCATTAATGTTTATGGTCCAGATGAGCTCCAAATATGAATATTATGATCTTTTGATTATGCATGGATGGATCTAACAAAGATTTTGAAAGATTTGACTAACGTTTTCCTTGATTTGTGTATGAAAGCACTTACGACACTTCATGTATGTAGGATTCAAGAAGCTTACTGTCGGTTTGTCAGGAGACCCATCGAGAAAGCTGAACAAGGAAAAGTGCATCACTCCTATCGCCATTCATTTCATGTTCGCCTCTCCCCCTAGCATCCACCAATAGGGTCAACGTTAGAAGAAGGCATGTGCCAAGGAGCCAGTGACAAAATGCAAGGGGGTGGCCTTGAAGAACGCATGAGAGAGTTGTCCTACTTTTCACCAAATGATGATGGCATGTCCTCCGAATCAGGGGCAACCAATCTATTGATGTCAATCATCGACGAGCTCACTTGATTCAAGGAAGAAAACTACAAACACATCAAGTAAGAAGAAAGCTTTCAAGTAATTTTAGCTATAGTAAAAGGGCAATCAGCTAAATGATGAAACTGCTACAGCACCTGGGCACTAGATGACAAAACAGGGAAAATACAAGGAACGTTTTTTTAATTGTTGAATATTGTGGGATAGGTGAAACCCTATTGTAAGAAAATTTGGGCCATTCAATGTAATTCAATCTTAGCCATTCATTTGGGCTTTGGAAATATATAAATAGGGGCTTGCCCCTCATTTGTAAAAGGTTGGAGAACTGATGTAAAGACATTTTGCAACAATAGAAAGTAGCATTGCTTGATTTATGGGTGTTCCTTTTGAGTTTGCTCTTTATGTATGCATGGTTCAACTTCCTTATTAGTTTAGGTGTTAGTTTCTTGAATGTGTAGACACTCAAAATTGTCCTCTTGCAACACCTGTCTCGGCATTACATCATTTAGGCATCTTGTAGCACGCTCTACCCTAGGTACCCATGTCATCATCTATTTAATTAGATAAATTTTATTTATTTAATTAAATTCATATTCATAATCCATCCATTTCGCTAATGTTAATTAAATAATTTATATTATTTAATTAATTACATCATTTCTATTCATTCTTCTAATGTTAATTAAATAATTTATATTATTTAATTAATGAAATCATAAACTCAATGTTAATTAAATAAATCCAAAATTTATTTAATTAATAAAATCCTAAAAAAGATCTTGTCGCTTTCTTTCCAAAATTGAAACTCATGTGCATCTAATTAATTTATTTAATTAGATAATTCATCAATTATCCTTCTCGTCTTTTTCAAGATTTATTTCCTTTAAAACAGGAAATGAAATCTTTCTATCTTTTTTGAAATCTTATCTCATCTCGTTGTATTTCCTCTTTTGTCAAAAATCAAATCCTTGTCGAATCTTGTCAAATCTTATCTTCGTCAACGTCACGGCTCTATAAATACGGCCTCTCATAATCCATTTAGGAGGTTGATTCGTCTAGCATCCAGACTCTGTCAAAATCAGTCTTCTATCTTTATCTATCATTCTTTCTATTTGTCATTGTCATTGTCAAGTCATTATGCTGCAGGAATGAGCACTCAACATTCCTCCATTGTCAACCCTTCAAAATCTCGCATTCTCATGCAGGTGGAGAAGAGCAATGGAGATAAATCGAGTTGATGCGGAGATCGGTTTGCCTTTGTGCTATTTATTATGATTTTTGTATTATTTCGTACTCTATTGTGCTTGATAGGATTAATTAGTTTATTGTTTTCATTAGACTAAATCTGCTGATTTTTCCCCTATCTACATTTGGTGAACCCGACGTATTTTGATTTAATCATACATTTTGCAGATTTTTCTTCTAAAGGTTTTCATTTTCTAACCCTCATTTGTAAAGTTTTGAGAGTAAGTTGTTGTAGAATTTGGCATCATTGGCAGCATACTTGGCGGGAGATTTTGATTTCCACAAATCGGTTTTGTATTCAGTAGTGTGGATGCTTTCTCAATCGCTGGTACAAATTCATCTTTGTTGTCTCAAATCTCATCATAGAAGGTATGTGTTATCCTTCAATTGTCGTCATAGTCAGGTTTTTCATTACTCTCATCTGTTAGTACTGTGGTCACTGGCCACTGTCATATCCATCGCCTGCGCCGTAGCTATCACCATTGGCTCCCACGTTTTCATTTAGACTTCTTGTATCGTGGTGACCTACTTTGCTTGCCTTTGTCTTTCTGCAATAGCTAGTATTGTGCCCTGCCCATACTCTGTCACCATTATCCAACCTAGCATCCCCCCTCTGCGCATTCATCGATGTCTATTAGATCTCCAATCAACATCTCGTATATTTGCAGTCGGGTACTTTACCATCAGATCTCCATTGGTGAGCTTGTTAAATCCCTATGAATCAAATCCTTGGCATTTAATTCTTCTCTCTACATCAAGCGGCATATTTATTTTCGATCAATCCTTATTTGGTGTTGGCCCGTGTTTGTCCACTTGTCATCTCATAGGGTTTGCTGGTATCCTTGCGTTCATAACTGGCAATCATACGTTGCAGTTTTCGGTGTCCTCTATACTTCCATCTGCGCACTATGTTATCTGTCCCATCAGAGTAAATTAAGATTGGCAACTCTGATCTGGTTTGTCTACATGGGTGTGGAATATTTCTTAGATCCACGTCAAAAATACCTGGTCTGTCTACAGGTCTTTTCATTGCCAGCGTAGGGTAGGATTTCATTTCAATTAGAAGGACATGATATTTGCTGTCGAACACCATGATCAATAAATCTATGTCATTCTAAGTCTCTCATACGCATTCTTAGATGGGGCACTACTGCCTTGTATTTTCATTGAAATTATATTGAGTCAGTCACCGTCATTTGTTCCTGATCACCATCAATTGTCTCTTCACATATTTTGGTCGCTGACATTCGGCATTCTTCGTCTCTGTGATATGATAGCAGCAAGCAAATTTCATAATGATCAACATGCAGTGCTATCTTCTTTAATTAGAATGGTTTAAATTAGACTCTATTTAATTTAGCTTTCGGTTTATTTCAGATTGCATTTAAATTAGGTATTGATCTAGTTTTAATTCAAACGTAGATTTAGTTTAGTTTTTTTTTAAACTTAGATTTTTATTAGCTTTTTTTTTAAATTAGATTTTAATTAAAATGGTTAATTAGAAGATTAATTAGATTTTAAAATAGATTTTTTTTTTAAATGTAGATTTTAATTAGACCTTTTAATTAGAAGATATTTAGATTTTTTAGATTCTTAAGTAGATTTTTCTTTAATTAGATTTTTTTAAGTAAATTTTTTTAAAGATTTTTAAGTAGATTTCTTTTAATTAGATTTTATTAGATTTTTATTAGATTTTAGGTATAGATTCTAATTTAGTTTGGATTTTTTTTTAATTTTATTTAATTTAGTTAGATTTTTAATTTTTAATTTAATTTAGATTTTTATTTTTTAATCTAATTTAGATTTCTCATTTGTATTTTAATTTAGATTATTAACAAATTGCATGTTTTTCGATCTAATCTCACTTTCGTTTGCATGCATGCCTTTTCTTCTTGTCTTGGCAATTTGTCGGTGAATCGTACGGAGCTTGGAAAACATTGGCATCGTCACACACATCAAATTGGAAAGTGAATAATCAGGTGCATACGTTCTAATCTTTCATTTCTCATTTCTCATTGCTTGTCACACATTTCAATTTGGGGCATAAAATCAATTTTGTTTGATCAAATATTTGAAATTGGGCTTAAAATGAATTTTGTCTTCAGTCACACATCTGGATTTGGGGTTAAAAAGAACAAGTGTTTGAATTGTTTTACACACATTTCATTTTTAAGGGAAATTAATCATTGTGAGTGTGAATCAAGTGAGTGTGTCCTCCAAAACACCTCACTTGGTTTTCTTTTGTCATACCCGTCGTAGGAGGCCTGCTTGGAGCACACACCCCTCCAAGGGATGACCTCAATAGAGTGTGAATCCAAAGACACACTCGTTTGGGAGTTCAAATCTTGTCACTCTAAGCTAAGCCCCAAAGAACTTTATACCTTTGGGAAGTGAAGGTGAAGGGTGGGTTATCCCTTTCTCCCGGCTTATTGGCAGGATTTTGCTTTCAAATCATCCCTTAGTCAACCTTGTGCAAACTAGCGTGAGACCT
>VDFB02058750.1:0-47289 GCA_007258455.2 Sequoia sempervirens
GATTGGAAGATGTCACCTGTGGTCTGAATCTAATAGGAAGCTAGAGACCAAGAAGAGCACTGAATATTTTGCATGATGAAGTAATTTATAAAGAGTGATGCATGAAATTACATGAAAATGTTACTCAAATAATTCTCTTGGAGCAACAACTCAGAACGGGCATGAGGAATTTAGTGGTGGAGAAAGAAAAGTTACTAACATGATTGTAGAAAATTCCAGTCAATGATCGCAACAAAACTTTAAATTATGTGATCAAATTAGAGATTTACTCTGCTGTATCAAATCTCTTAGCAATAAAATTGAGGAATAAGAGATTCAAACAATCCACAGAACACATGACACACAATTTCTAACTAGGAAAACCCTTTTGGGAAAAACCCAGCACCCAAAGAGAGAGAACAATTGTATTAGTCTGTAATAATAGAAATCAAATTGTAAATGTAATCAAAACTATCAGATCTTAATCCTAAATGTACCTATGGAATTCTAAGTATGAAATCCTGATTTTACTTCTAAGTCTGATTTGAATTCTATATGGCAAAATGTACTGATTGCAGAACATTCATCAATTTCTATATTCTGCAAGTAAGGGAAAAGAAGTCCCTTAAATAAGATGAAGATGCGTCTCAAGGAGAGACACGTCCCTTGAGAGGACGTGTCTCCACAAAGTGAAGACACGTCCACTCATGGGACGTGACCCTTGAGCGCACGGGTTGCTAAACTAACAGAGTCATTCGGAGTTAACCAAAACTAATGTTTATACAACAATCATCTTATATGAAATTCGATTTATTCAAATTTGAATTTTGATCATCTATAGAAGTTCGAATAATCAAATTCGAATTTTGATCATCTACAGAAATTCAAATATTTAATTTGAAGGATTATATATTAATAACAGTTTAGGTTAAATATAAATGATGATAATGCATTAATGCAATCATCATTTATATCTGACCGAAGCTATCTTAAATCAACACTCCCTCTTAGCTAGGGAAGATATTCCAAATTAAATAAGAGGAGATATCAACTATACACGTGATATCAAGATATGATATGTTTTCATAAGATTGTCAAGTCACATGACATTCTTCATAATCACATCTTCATTATGATATGTGCACTGACATCAAGTCACATGATGTCTACCATAATTCATGGCATATCCATGGATATAAATATCCACCATGATTATCTCTTAAGGATCACAATGATCTTCAAATGATATCAAGTCCCATGATATCCATCAAGGTGTCCAAGAGATACTATCATGACATGTCCACAAATATCAAGTCACATGATATCTATCATGATAGGTTGTCATTGTAGAGTCGTCACTTTACAATGTCAAATACAAGTGTTCATTATTAGAAAGATCATCACCTTTCAATAATGTACACAGGGGGAGTAGGCCCATAAAGTCATGGAGTCACACACATGACAAAAGAGTTTACACATTAAACATCTTTATATATATTAGTACAATTTATAAACAATTTGTATTTCAAACATAAATAACAAATTACATTTCAACCATACCAAGTTTCTTTTTGAAGTGCTCCACCTTGATTCGGGAGAGAGGCTTGGTGAGAATGTCTGCAGTTTGATCATTTGTACTAATATACTCAACCGAATCACTTTCCTTTCCACCACTTATCTCTTACACTTGTTGAGGGATCCTCGTGTCTTAGATCTATCATGAAAGGCGGGATTCTGCGGAGGGTTATCTGGCCAGTGAAATTGTAGGATTGAGACTCTGCGAAATTCCAAAGGCAATTTATTGGTAAAACATAAACCAGTGAGGCCACCGCAATGTTAAATACATTGAGCTCTATGGCCCGAAGATTGTTTTCCTGCAAATCCGGAGATCATAGCTGATCCTAAAGCCCCGAAGCAACATCGATCGGCCTTTTCGATCGGTTACACTTCCAGCTCAATCTGAATCAGAGTACCCATGAAGATCTAGTTGATTATTCTTGTAAAGAAGACCATATCCAATAGTGCCTTGAAAATATCTCAAAATATGTTTCACAGCCATTAAGTGAATTTCCTTTGGTTCACACATGAACTGGCTGAGAACATTTACTGCATAACAAATATCAGGTCTGGTGTTTGAGCCGGATCACATCAAGGGATCAAATCTTCTGTTTGCAGGGTTGGATCTTGCGCTGGATTAACGCTTCGCTATGAATTTTGGTGGAAGTTTGGGACTTTCCACTTGGTGTGACCGTAGTTCCGATTCCAAGCAATTCCGTCAGGAACTCATCAATAGTATACTTCCCTTGGTTTAGTATAATGCCCTCTGATTTCTGCCATACTTCTAAACCTAGGAAGTAGTGAAGAATGCCCAAGTCTTTCATGTCAAATTCAGAAATTAGATCCTGCTTCCCTTGAGCAATGAGGTGATCTTCTCCTGTTATCAGCAGGTCATCAACATATAAAATAATTATTAACATATCACCTTTAATTACCTTGAAGTAGAGATTGGAGTCAGCATCATTCTTGGAAAATCCTAATCCCAAGAGATAGCTGTCAATTCTTTCATACCAGACCCTGGGAGCCTGTTTAAGTCCATAGAGGGCTTTCTTCAGTCTGCATACATGTGAGTCAAGTTTATGTATCACAAAACCTTCAGGCTGTTCCAAATAGACTTCTTCTTCAATGGTTCCATTCAGGAACTTTAGGCTGGCGCAGTGGCTAATCTTTGCTCTACTCGCGATTATTGTAACTTGAACGCGGGTGCAAATGTTTCTTCATTAATCAATACCTTTGCTTTTGAGAAAAACCTCTTGCCACAAAAGCGTGCTTTTATGTTTTTCTATACTGCCATCAACAGCATGCTTGATTTTGAAGAGCCATTTGGAAGAGACAACAAATTTCTCTTTGGTCTAGGCACTATATCCCATACATCATTTTTTAGAATGGACTGATATTCCTCCGTCATTGCATCTTTCCATGCTTGATGTCTGAAGGCTTCTATAACACTGATAGGTTCTGAATTTATAATGTTGTTCATTAGAGCAACATAGCTAGAGAACCGTTTGGGTCTTTTACTTTCCCTAAACGTTCCTTTGGGTGCTGCATGATTCTCAGCTTCTTTGATCATCTTTCTAGCCCAAAGTGGCCTCTTTCTACCATTGTCATCTGTACTCTCATCTGAAGTAGACAAAAGTTCATTTGGCACTTCCTCAGGATGCTCCCTCTGAATCTCAGGAGCAGGTTCTATTTCAGGTACTCTAGGGGAATCGGTTTTTGTCTCACTAGAACATCTTGCCCTCTTGAATGCAATGTCTTCTTCAAAGATGACATCTCTACTCAATTCAATTTGTTTCTGCCCGGGTATGAATATCCTGTAGGCCTTGGAGGTTTCACTATAACCCACAAATATTCCCTTCTTTCCAGAAGGTTCTAGTTTGAATCTCTTCTCTTTGGGCACATGAATATAGACAGGACAGCCAAAAATCCTAAAATGACTAATGTCAGGTTTTAAACCGGTAAAGGCTTCTTCAGGAGTTTTGTTATCTAGATGAGAATGGGGACATCTATTATGAATATAGACAGCAGTCCTAGAGGCTTCTACCCAGAAAGAGGTTTCAATGTTTTGGTCCAGCAACATTGCTTTAGCAGCTTCTACAATGGTTCTATTTTTCCTTTCAGCAACCCCATTTTGTTGAGGGTTGTAGGCAACTGTGAACTCCCTCTTAATTCCAACACTTATGCAAAATTCTTTAAAAATTTCAAAGGTGTATTCTTTCCCATTGTCTATCCTTAAGGTTTTTATTTTCTTTCCAGAGAAGTTTTCAGCGAGGGCTTTAAACTCTTTGAACCTTTTGAGGATTTCTAATGACTCTTTACACTTAAGGAAATAGATCCAGGTTTTCCTAGAGAAGTCATCTACAAATATGACATAGTAAAGAAATCCTGCTTTAGAGGGTACAGACATGGGTCCACATAAATCTGAGTGAACCATTTCTAACACATTTAGGGTTTTGTTCAAACTATTGGGAAAGGACCCCTTTGTATTCTTTCCTAAGGCACAACCTTTGCAAGTTCCTTCATGAGATGATTTTAACTTAGGTAAGCCTGTCACAAGTTTTTCTATAGAAGGTAGGGCACGGAAATGAAGGTGTCCTAATCTTCTATGCCAAATCTCATTTGAATCAAAGGTGTCAAGGGTAAGGGCTTGTTTGACTTCAGTGCATAGTTTGTAAAGGTACCCTTGTCTCACACCTATGATTTGGGCTTTCTTGATTGTTGAGTTCTTAGGCCATGCTAGAACTTTCCCATCCATAAAGGTAACTCTATAACCATTGTCTTCAAGTGCATAGATGGATATGAGATTCCTCTTTATACCAGGCACAAATAAGACTCCAGTGAGTTGAAGGGAGAGACCAGATTTCAATGTGATGGAACAAGTTCCAACCCCTTTTACTTGATGTGTAGAGTCATCCCCAATTGTTACATCTTCATTAGACTCTTCAGTCATAGTGTCTAAGTGTTCTCTAAACCCTGTGATGTGCCTCGAAGAACCACTATCAATTACTCAATTGTTGAAATTGTTAGATACTTGACTAGATAAGGCTGAATAGAACACAAAGTTCTCAGATTCATGATCTGAATTTGACTTTCCTACTTTGGCAAAAGATGCTTGTTGCTTTGATCTATCAGGGCACTTCATTGCATAGTGGCCATATTGATCACACCTAAAGCATTGCACTTGAGAGATGTCTTTCTTCTTAGATCTCTTTCCATTGGAATTTCTCTTTCTTTTAAAAAATCCTTTCTTGTAGGAGTTTTTCTTATTCCTTTTATTAGACGATGTGTTGAGTACATGAATGTCTTCATCTATGTGTTTTTGTTTATTCTCTTTTGAGGAAAGTCTTGTTTCTTCTTGAAGACAGTCAGTTCTTAGCCTGTCAAACTTAGGGAGTTTAGATCTTGCACTTATTCCTTGAACAAATGACTCCCATGAGTTTGGTAGGCCTCCTAGTGCAATTAGAGTTAACTCTTTGCTATCAATTTGATATCCAATTGTGGATAGTTGATCCCTTAGTTCAGTGATCCTCATGAAGCATGCATTAATAGACTCTCCTTTGTTTATTTGAGCATTGTTGATTTGCCTTTTTAATGCAAGAGTCCTACTGGTGTTGTTGACCTCATAGGTACTCTCAAGAGATTTGTACATATGGTATGTAGTTTCATGTTTTGCTAGGATAGGCACAATATGATCCCTAACTGCATCTACTAGGATTTTCATGGCTTTTTCATTGTTTTCAATCCAATGGGTTTTCTCAGGTTCAACCTCTGGTTCCCTTTTATTTTCTTTCACAAGTGAGTCTAGTTTATTCTCTCTAAGGATCATCATGATTCTAAATTTCCATGATGTGAAGTTGTCTGCTCCTGCAAGACTATCTTCAAATCTGATCACACTTGACATTATGAAGAATGTGAAGTGAATTCGATTTTTCTTTTAAAATTACGAATTTTCTAGAGCAATCTGATATCTAGTTTTGAATTGGATTCACACAACGTGGCTCTGATACCATGTAAATGTAATCAAAACTATCAGATCTTAATCCTAAATGTACCTATGGAATTCTAAGTATGAAATCCTGATTTTACTTCTAAGTCTGATTTGAATTCTATATGGAAAAATGTACTGATTGCAGAACATTCATCGATTTCTATATTCTGCAAGTAAGGGAAAAGAAGTCCCTTAAATAAGATGAAGACGCGTCTCAAGGAGAGACACGTCCACTCATGGGACGTGACCCTTGAGCGCACGGGTTGCTAAACTAACAGAATCATTCGGAGTTAACCAAAACTAATGTTTATACAACAATCATCTTATATGAAATTCGATTTATTCAAATTCGAATTTTGATCATCTATAGAAGTTCGAATAATCAAATTCAAATATTGATCATCTACAGAAGTTCGAATAATCAAATTCAAATTTTGATCATCTACAGAAATTCGAATATTTAATTTGAAGGATTATATATTAATAACAGTTTAGGTTAAATATAAATGATGATAATGCATTAATGCAATCATCATTTATATCTGACCGAAGCTATCTTAAATCAACACAAATACAATACAATTATCCCTTGCATCGATTTCCTCAACCTGCAGACATACAATGTACAAGCTCTTCACATACCCATTCCAAATTCACCAACATCAAACATTCATCAGCCTTCTCCTCTCATGTTTGAAGTTGATGTAATCAGAGTTGTTTCATGGATTACCAATTGAATCCATATCCTAATTGTCTTATGAGTACCAACACTCACAAAACTGACAAAATTCTTCAATCTAGAAACTCTCACAATTGGTCCAAGTCGTCAATAGTTGACCATACTAAATAATATACTGTAGCCTAGGCTTGCAATAATAGAGGTAACACTCCCATGATACAAAGCACCTTCCAAATCATTCACCTGCTTCCATAATTTCCGCATGCACTCAAGGAATGCTGCACATACGTCAGCAATGGCACATAACACGCTCTAAACAAGATGCAATAACCATATTTTAGACAAATCTGTTGCAGTTTCTACCATGGCTTTTGGAGGATTCAACACACCTCTAGGCAAAACTGCAAAATCTAACTCACACTTTACTTACTACATAGTACCATAAAGTCTTAACTCACACCATGTAATCACTATGACGATCCGAGTTGCATGACTTTGCATGCTGCATACCATCTTCTTTTTTGTGATTGAACTGTTGCTAACAAGGAACTCTAAATAAACAAATCACACACCAAAGTTCCAACAGTGATAATGTGCTGGACAGTAGTTTTCATTCTCATCACTTAACTACATAATGTGATGTTGTTAAGATGAACTCACATGAATGTTGTTAAGATTCTTTATTAATAAAAAAAGGAGTCAATGGCAAAACATCAATTTCTCCTATTGTGTTGTAAAGTCAACATGTGGTATTGCAATAAAGCTTTAAAATGATATGCAAGAGGTTTTAATTCAAATTCTCATAGCATCAATCATTCCCAATTTTTTTGTAAAATCAATGTTCTACAGGAATCCTTAATATTCCACACCGGATATGGGCAATGGTTTCATTAAGATTTCCCCACACTTACTTTGGGAATGATTAGCAACCAGACTGGGTCCCACGGCTACCTTTATCTCCCTCGTTCATTTTCCAAGTTGCCAAGATAAGCAATGAGAGCTGAGTTGAGTGTTTCAAATGCCACAACTTCTTTTGTCAAGTTTCAGGGAGCTCAAACAATATATTATCTAAATGACTACCTATGCTCAACATATTAGTTCATGACCCACACATTTACTTGTGAATTGATGCCACTTAAAGAATTAGCAAGAAGTGATTAAGAGTAATAGGAGTTTCAAATTAAACAACCAACCAAAGAAATAATGCAACTCCTTAAATTTATTGTTTGTATACAAAGCTCCAATAAATTTACCTTCAACACTCCAGAAAAGCAAAATAGATCTGAAAATTATATTGCTCTACTTATGAAACCAAAAGCAAACCTGAAATCTCAAAACTCAAAACATTGCAGAATCAAAGGGCACAAGCGTTCAGCACAACGGTGAACTCTATATGAAGTGGATTTTCATCCATGAAACTGATGGCCAAAAGAGTTTTCTTCCTTTGCCTGAAGAATGAACCCAATTCAATCTCCCACATAAACAAGGGTTTGATAAAATGTTGAGAATAATCTTTTTCTCCTCAAAACCTCCTTTTATAAGCACATTTGAAATAATAAAATATTAATATTTGTGTCCCCTTATTTTCCCTCCAAAAGCGACTTTAGACTTCTTTTTTTAAATAATGAAATATAAGTTGTCTTTTCATTTTTTACTTTTCGACAACTTTACTTTAACTATTTAGTTATTTAATTATTTTCCACCCATCCACTCGAAGTTACGGAAAATATTAAAATGATCCAACCATGAATTTTGACCATGCCAAAATAACCTTAAGTTCTTGGGATATCTAAGTTAATGAAAATTGGTGCTTTCCAAAAATAGCAAACTTCTCCAAGAAGTGTGGAGAGCTCCCAACTGTATCCAGAAAGTACCATTGGACTCATCTTGATTTCCTAAACTGACTACCACTATCAAAATTTCTTTTCGATAAAGTTGCCATTTTCCAAGAATCTTGGAATGGGCCAAAAAAGGGACATTACAGGGTAAAGCAATCTCGGAGCACTATGTGAGAGCCAAATATTTGGGTGCTTTGGACAAGGCTCTAGCCATCACTATCCTCGGTTTGGTCAAGCTATTTTCCATTTCAAGGCTTGAGTTTTGAGGCTTAGTTTCAATTGCCTCCTTTACAAAATAGGACAGCATATTCTTGGCCTTGTTCAACATGGTAAAAAAATTGGAGGGCTTGAAATAGAGGATGGTGGAAAATTTATGAGTTGCCCATGCAAGCAAGGCAATCAAACACCTAACGAGGATGATAGGTCTTTGGTTCATGGACGATGATTCTAGAGCAAGAGCAAGCAAAGCAATGGGAGGTTCAAGCAATGCTTAAGATAGTCTCATATGTGATGTAATATTCAAGCATAGTTTATTATAGAATGTAATGTTCAAGCAACTTTTTATATATCTTTTCCCCAAGAGTGGAAGGATTGTTATTACTTGTTCTTATTCTTTGTTTAATAGAAGAGAGTGGAGCACAAGTCCACATTTATGCAGCAAAAGAAAAAACTTTAAAGAAAGTAAAATATTAAAATTCTTAAAATTGAAAAATTTAACATTTGAAAGTATTGAAATAAATGTCAATAAAAGCAAAGATTGATTATATTGATATTTGATAACCATCATCATGATATAAAAATGTATTTTAAACTAAAATCATCTAGGGATGGAAAATAGAAACAAAGAAGCAAATACCATCATTTTAAAAACTGTCCATCAATTCGGTACAGTCACATTAGTGGCCCCACCTATTGCCACCTGAGAACCAACTATTCCCAACCCAACCCAGCAATAGTTCCCACTACGAGGGAGCGGGTTTAATGGGGCAATATCCCACCTCAGCTATAGCATCGGCTGATCAATAGGCCCTCAAAGATAACTGTATTTTCCATCAATTGATAAAACTTCAATAGATGTACACATCTTAAGCCTTATAATTGTTACTCTTCGTAATATTATTTCTTTGGGTTATGCAAGAAATAGAAAATGACAAGTTTATTAGTGTATTCCTTTACTTCTTTTAGCCTTTGTCAACAACATATCAACACTTTAGGAACCCAATATAAAATTTATATGATATTATCTAAGAAACCTCCATAGGAACGCTTCTAAAGACATATAGAGGTGTAATTAAAATCTATCTAAAGTCTCCAAATGTCTGGAGACATTCCCAATTTTCAAGGAACATTTCCTAATTTTCAAGGAATGTTTCTAGAGACATAGAGATCCAATTAAAATCTATCTAAGTCTCCAAATGTTTGGAGAAGTGCCCATATGAGTATCCAAAACAAAGATGCATTTCCAGTACAAGGGACAATTACCAAGGGTCAGGGTATGAGTCTCCTAGTATGACCATAAGATAAGGCAATAGAACTTTCTATTCTATTAATTATGACCATGTACAATGATAATGGTAAAAGTAAAAACATCTATCCCCACTTCTAAACTTGTTATCATCCTTGACAAGTGTAAAGGGAAACTAGGGGTGTTGATGATGGAATTAGCATTCAGAGAAGAAGCGTAAGTAGTTGGAACTGTCTTCATCAAATGGGTTGTTGACAAGAACAGAAGTGTTTTCCTTAACAATAGAAGTGTCATCAACATTCTATCACTATGGGATTTTCCACTTTGGATACTCACGGGGTCCAACTTCTTAATCAATGTAACCTTTCATGTTTTGTCCTTTCCAAACAACTTGATTGCATTCTCTGTATGCAAGCATATAGCACCTTCCCTTTCAAATTGAATTTTGTCTTTTAATTTGTATCAACATCAGTTCATGGCAAGTAGAAAATATGAGTCATGGTTAATCAATCAATTTCTAGTCGTACATTGATTGATCGTGGTTGTACAACTCTAGCATTATAGATTGTATCATTCAAACAATAGTTCACAGACTTGGAATCAGAGAGTACTCAGCAAGCCAAAAAATTCCAACTCGGCAACTTAAAAAACACTTAATTTTTAAAAAAACATAAATTTTATGCAAAATACAGCAAACCTTCTTCAAAAAATTTGAAAGGCATAAAACAATGCTTAGAAAGCCAAAAAACTCCACATGGCTGAATAGAGCTTTTAAAGGCAAAAAACTGCATCTTTACAGTGTTTTTTTCTGCATTTTCTGCATGTATTTTGCACAGTGAGTCAAGCCATCAGACTTGCCAATTTTTCAGCAAGTAATCAGCAAGTTTTCTGAAAAACTCAGTACAGAGACTCAGTGTGTTAATGTGGTGAAAGCTCGTGGGCAGGAAAAACTCACAATTGTTGTCTTTTCACACTACTAAGATCAAAATGAACATAAATGACAAATATCAGTAAAAATGACATGTTGCTGTTTTAGTTTATACGATACAAGGTCCTTAATCCAAAAGATGCAACAGATGGATATAAGTGTTTAAAATTAGTCAAATTTCCATATGATAAAGACAGAATTTTTTTGGGCAAAATAAATCCCTGATTCCGTGAGAAATTGAATTTTCATTCAAGTTGAAGGGAAGCTTTATTGAAGCTCCAAAAGCTCACACAGCTATAAGATTTTATGAATTTTGGAACTAGATGCAAGGGAAATCAATTTACCTGATCAAAGAGAATCAAGCTGGACTGGTCCTTGTAATAGTTCGCATGTGAGGGATCAATATCAATTAACTCGTTAAACAACTGCAAAACTTCATCTGTTTTCATTCTTATATTTCCTAAAATTGAACCACCTGATAGTGTGTCCTGAGCCATCAACAACCTTACAAGTGTAAGCTTTGCCCACTTACTGCAATATCACAAAAACACATTAAAAATGATTAAAATAACTTAAGCAGAAGTTGCATTTTAGGAAGAACAAAATAAAGATTGTGAAATTAGAATAACATACATTTTACCAACCTCAACTTGATCTAAATATCCATAAATAAGGAAATTCGGACTTGAAACTATAATAGCAGAAAACTAAGCAGAAAATCTTACGAATCCATCTCAATTTCAAGTAGCTCCCTGAACACCTTAATTTCCCTCTTCAATGTTTCATCATGCCATGATCTTTCCGGGTTATGGATATCCTGGACCAATTGGGACACTGTGGGGAGTTTATCCTGACCAAAGTCCAAAGGAGAAAAGATTTCACCTTCCCAAGCAAGTTCGACAGTCTCCAATTCCAGTATCACGTCGTTTGCTGTTGCTGGTTGAACATCC
Organism: Sequoia sempervirens; assembly: GCA_007258455.2. Taxonomy (NCBI): domain Eukaryota; kingdom Viridiplantae; phylum Streptophyta; class Pinopsida; order Cupressales; family Cupressaceae; genus Sequoia; species Sequoia sempervirens. The sequence goes on from VDFB02058750.1 coordinate 11,385, forward strand.
AAACTAAATTTCAGTACCATAGGACTTGCAAGATTGCACTCATTTGAGGAGTTTATCCCAAGAGAGTCTGCTACATTAACCTCAACTGTATAGGTTGTATTTGTACTGAAATCTGGTGGGAGTCTCAAAATTGCAACCCATGTGTTAGCTTGTAACCCATAGGCAGAAAGTGGTTTCCAGAGGAGTTCACTTTCAGCTAGCAATGAGTTTATTGTAATGGTAGAAGAGTTTACCCCTATTACTGGCTCGCTGAAATGAAGAACTAAAGGAATGCCTTCTGAAAAAACAAACTGATCTGTACCAAAGGGATTATCAAAAGTTACATGTATATGCGACTGCTCATGCAATTCTATAACCAGTTCTGATCCATTAGAAGGCCAAGTTGCCACTAATCTTGGACAATTTGGTGAAACCGTTTGGCTAAGAAGCCATAAATGATAAAACCATCCACTCTGATCATCTGAATCAGTAAACAGAGCTTGTTGAACAAGTTCATATTCTGTAGAAACCCTAGTTTCCCCCTGACACTGCTCCTGACTGATTTTTGAGTCTTTTCTGAAGTTTTTGGTTTTTTTGACCGTTTTTGATGTTTTGAGCATTAAATGAATGGTACGCCTTTTGCAAGGAATTGAAATAAATTCAAATAAAAATAAAATACTCTGATATTGATGAAAGTAGAGTGCCAATATTTTTATTCTGATCTTTTGAAATGATTACATCAATACCCAGATACATGCAACAATATAAACAATGAATTTGCAATATTTTAAGAACCTGGAAATTGCTGCAACAGTAGTACAGAAATGTACGGCTGAGGTAAATGATGATCTCCTCCCTCTGAATGATAACCTCTGATGATGCCCAAATAGCCTGCGCCTGTACTGGAGAATGTGGGAAGTCAAGGAAAGAGGCGTTTCTCCTTCCAAACCAAAGACGCCTCAAGACTGGACAGTACGGCCAGAAATTAGAAGGTACGGCTGCAGGAAACAGCATTTATCAAGTTGTACGGCTTCTTCAAGTCTCTAGTATATCAATAAAGGTTGGCGCCTTGATTTGCAGAATGCTCCCAGAAGAAAACTTATGATGAAACAATGCTTTCTCTGATAGAATATGCCCTTCCACAGATGGTACGGCCTGGTACAAAAAGGTACGGCCAGATCAGAACAGCATTATTTATTAGATGTACGGCCTCCAAGAAAATCAATGTAAAAACCCTCTGGCTATGGCGCTTTGACTGATATCACTTCTCTGGATGTAAAAATACTGATAACCCTCTGAAGATGAAATAATCTCTGAAGCTCAATTAATTCTCTGATGCTCTGTGATTTACTCTGAATGAGAAAACCTCTGCTGGCAGTAAATCGGGTGATATCTCACACCCTCTGAACTGATTCAATGGAGATGGCTCGTTCTCCAACGAATATCGTACTCAAACCCTAAGGTCTTCGTCCTCTGGCAAAGACTGGCAAATTTCCAATTCATCAACTGTAATAATTGGCTCCACTTTCAAGGCAAATGCACTCTTATGCTAAAAAGTGCGATTTCCTTAAAGATAGGGAAATATTAAATATTTGACATTTTAATTCTTTTAATTTTCAATAGTTCTCCGTCAAATATTTTATTATAATTTAATAGTCAAATTGGCCCCTTTTAATGTTGGGCGCACCCCTCAAGGCAATCACTTAAGTTATAATTTTTAAATTATAACTTTATATTATAAACCATTAAATAATTAATATTTAATCAATACAATTAAATATTAATATTTTCCTCGTTACTCATCTGATTACCGATCCGTCTGATGCTGACGAACTCTGAAGTGATTCCGGATGCCGCCAAAGCCATACTGCTAAAAATAGCAGTGGTCCCACGCTTGCCAGGAACTGCTAAAATAGCAATTCGCAAAATGTCTCAATGAGCCCGAACGAAGCCAATTGATCAAACTGCCAATCGGCTGAGCCAAGCTCGGCGACCCTCTAACCACTCACATTGCCTACGAGGGTCTCATGATAGGCCAATCTCACGATCACTGATGCTCGCCAAAAATGGGGACATGACAGTCCGCCCTCCCTAAAATTGCTTGACCCCAAGCAATCTCTACTGCAAAGGGGACAAACTCTAATTGCTTGACCCCAAGCAATCGGAAGGCCCAAAAGGAAAAACTGTGAAATTTCCCACACATCACGAACTGTCTCCTGTAGCATCATAAAAAACTCAACTGCGCAATCAATACCTGGATCCCAAACCCAGCGTAAAAGTCTGTCGTGACGGTCCTCCTCAGGCTACCACTGCGCTCTACTGCCTCCAACTTCACCATGCTGAGAATAGTGAAGTGACCCAATGGGACCCATCCCATACTCGGTGCCAACGCTGTCGCCACCGGGATCCCAATACCATATGAATCCGCATCCATCCGTCATGCAGAGATAAAAGCTTCTAGAAGCATCTACTATCCTGAATCTCTCTCTGTCCTCCGCTAAACCCTCATGGATGTGATAACTGTCCAAGCCATCATGCCAACTAACACCATAGTCGCCCTGTAACCATGCACTCGTACGAAAAATCTGCGACATAGAAGTATTAAGCCCTGTCAAATACATATCGGCATGATAGATGACTGACTGCTGCCCCTGCAAGTAATACCCCGCAAACTGCTGAGTCAAGTACCTGCGTCCGCTAATCCCATCTTGTGAAGATGGTAACTCTGCACACCGTAATGAATCACTCCCCTCGACTGTACCGAGAGAATCACCCTGTGCACAAGTATGGTACATCGAATCATGTACAGGTGGATCAAAGACAAAACTGTAAGCACTCCTCACCGTGTACACCTCATTGAACTCCTCTGTGAGTTTGGTTTGGAATTGCGATGCACTGGAACAATCCCAAACACTACGATCATCACCCAACCTGGAACTAGTATCAAGAGTACGATCAGCGTCCAACTCAAAGAGTGGGTTATCATAGATTACCCCACCATCAAATTCAAACAATGGATTATTCACAAACTACACAATCACTCCATCCTGATTGGAATCATCCATCTCTGAATCGCTGGAATAATAAACTGAGTTGTACTCCTGACTTGGCTCAATCAGCTGTCGACCATAGTCAACTGCATCAAATGAAACGATTGATTTGCTTCCAGGAGAGGGAAACAAATCATCACAAGTACCAATCTCCCAACTGGATGAGACTCTGAATATCTGTTGTGAAGATGGACAAGTATCGAGGGTTGTCACACAACTCTCGAGTGAATCAACAACCATGTCACAGGAACTAACAATAATCTGCCCTGCATCACCTATCACGGGACTAATCTCATGAGAACCGGGTGCAATGCGAGACTCACTGCTACTCTCATCAAGTGCACTCATCCTACCCGTATCAACTGCTCCTGTGACCATGCTGGATGTAACCACATCCTCAACATCTCCCTCTCGGCTATGAACCATGGGTGTATACTCCTCACCAACCGCTGCCATGCAAGACTGAACGATATCCAAAGGTGGTGAAGACTGTGCTAACCTCAACGCCACGGTAAGCCTCTCAATCTGTAACTGTGACTCTCGAAGAGCCAACTGGGTGCTCTGCAATGAATCCATAGTCACCTCACGCTCATGAGTGAGCTCATCGATCCGCTCCTCTTTTCCCTTCCATGCATCATAACAAATGCAATCCCACTCGAGAAGGAAATCTCTGTCCGCAAGTAGTCTTAGGTAATTTTGTTTCATTGTTCCAATCGCTTCTCGGAGTGCATGTATCACTGCAAGGGAAAAACCACTATCACTGTGCTCATCTGTCGAAAGCGGACTCCAACCATAGGTAGTCAACATCTGACGAGCAACGTCAAAATGCTCAAGGGCGGTGGTAATCATAGTGTCATCCACATGTAGTTGCCCAACCAAATGATGAGGATTCTGAAGCTTACGACCCCCATACACGTTTTCCGGTTCACCATATGCACTATGATATGACGCTGATCCGTCATCACTCACCTCATGATCTGCAGCATCGGGTGTGCTCTCAACCATGCACACCTCAACATCTAAGGTACTGCTGCTCTGTACCTCGAAGGATGGCTCAACTGGTACGGTAGAAGTTGCTGGTCTGACAGTATCCTCACACGCTTCTACTCCAACAGTGACCGCATGCTCATCCAACGCATGATCCTGGGATTCCATATCAACATATGAATCCTTTAGCTGGTTTTCAATGGTCTGATCCGAAAAATCAGATTCGTCATAACATAAATCCTCAATACCAACTGCATCTGTAGTACCCAACTCTGGAGTCTCTTCACGTGACGACTCAATAGGGTTACTTTGCACCTCTGAAACAGCTGTTGTATCATGCTCACGCAAAGTTTCACCATCGCTGTTATAAAAATCAGAAGTGGCCTCCATCGTAAAAACTTCTTGAGTCTCCTCCTGCAAAGACGATGTAGGTAGATCATTACTCATAGCCGTGCTAGTGTATTCACGAACCAAATCAGCACTTCTATCAAATTCATCATATAAATTTCTGCCCTCTTCATAGGAAACTGAAGATATCAAATCATTTTGACGAAAAGTGGTATTATCCTTAGATGTAGATTCTCTGTCCTTTCCAGGGGTAATCAATTCGCGAGCTATAGTAAGATATTTCTGTTTTGCGAACTCCGTCTTATGGCAAAGACTCGAGTGCACATCCACGTAACTCACGAAAGAAAGTTTTTCTTTAATCTTCTGAGGTAGATTGCTATACTCCCTAAACATGCTCATCACTTCTCCTTCTGTGCTCTGCGGTGTCCTGTCAATGGTAATCCTCCCACTAATCTCAGGTGATTCTAACTGCCACTCGTTGTTCGCTGCCCTAAGTGTGCCGGCGAACAAACCCTCATACCTTTCACCTGGTATATCCTCAACGGGCTCCTGTCTCGTAAAGGTGGGCCTTGTAGGCCTATCCACTGTCCGTGACACTGACCTAGGAGCTCTCCGCGAACCTGTAACACTTCTGTCATCGTCACGAGGTGGTGACGATCTCCTCGGAGTACCCAGTCTCTGAAGTGCAACTGCCACCTGTTGTAATACACCATTTGACCGCCGTTGACCTGCACTAAGTTCTCTGAGTGCATGCAAGACCTCTGCACGGTTCGGACCTCTGTTATTGTAAGGAGTCTCTGTTCTAAGATCAACTGTTCTATCAGTCCTGTAATACCTGTCAGCCATGCTTTCCGGCTGCCAGATCGAACCCTGTTACCTGTCAACCAAAGCTCGCCTGAAAGAATGATGCTTGGTAAAACCCTAACTGTTCCGGCTGCAGAAGACGGCTAAACCCTCAGGATGGCAGGATTTAGCTCTGATACCACTGTAGAAACCCTAGTTTCCCCCTGACACTGCTCCTGACTGATTTTTGAGTCTTTTCTGAAGTTTTTGGTTTTTTTGACCGTTTTTGATGTTTTGAGCATTAAATGAATGGTACGCCTTTTGCAAGGAATTGAAATAAATTCAAATAAAAATAAAATACTCTGATATTGATGAAAGTAGAGTGCCAATATTTTTATTCTGATCTTTTGAAATGATTACATCAATACCCAGATACATGCAACAATATAAACAATGAATTTGCAATATTTTAAGAACCTGGAAATTGCTGCAACAGTAGTACAGAAATGTACGGCTGAGGTAAATGATGATCTCCTCCCTCTGAATGATAACCTCTGATGATGCCCAAATAGCCTGCGCCTGTACTGGAGAATGTGGGAAGTCAAGGAAAGAGGCGTTTCTCCTTCCAAACCAAAGACGCCTCAAGACTGGACAGTACGGCCAGAAATTAGAAGGTACGGCTGCAGGAAACAGCATTTATCAAGTTGTACGGCTTCTTCAAGTCTCTAGTATATCAATAAAGGTTGGCGCCTTGATTTGCAGAATGCTCCCAGAAGAAAACTTATGATGAAACAATGCTTTCTCTGATAGAATATGCCCTTCCACAGATGGTACGGCCTGGTACAAAAAGGTACGGCCAGATCAGAACAGCATTATTTATTAGATGTACGGCCTCCAAGAAAATCAATGTAAAAACCCTCTGGCTATGGCGCTTTGACTGATATCACTTCTCTGGATGTAAAAATACTGATAACCCTCTGAAGATGAAATAATCTCTGAAGCTCAATTAATTCTCTGATGCTCTGTGATTTACTCTGAATGAGAAAACCTCTGCTGGCAGTAAATCGGGTGATATCTCACACCCTCTGAACTGATTCAATGGAGATGGCTCGTTCTCCAACGAATATCGTACTCAAACCCTAAGGTCTTCGTCCTCTGGCAAAGACTGGCAAATTTCCAATTCATCAACTGTAATAATTGGCTCCACTTTCAAGGCAAATGCACTCTTATGCTAAAAAGTGCGATTTCCTTAAAGATAGGGAAATATTAAATATTTGACATTTTAATTCTTTTAATTTTCAATAGTTCTCCGTCAAATATTTTATTATAATTTAATAGTCAAATTGGCCCCTTTTAATGTTGGGCGCACCCCTCAAGGCAATCACTTAAGTTATAATTTTTAAATTATAACTTTATATTATAAACCATTAAATAATTAATATTTAATCAATACAATTAAATATTAATATTTTCCTCGTTACTCATCTGATTACCGATCCGTCTGATGCTAACGAACTCTGAAGTGATTCCGGATGCCGCCAAAGCCATACTGCTAAAAATAGCAGTGGTCCCACACTGCCTGCCAGGAACTGCTAAAAATAGCAATTCTGCAAAATGTCTCTGAATGAGCCCGAACGAAAGCCAATTGATCAAAACTGCCAATCTGACGCTGAGCCAAGCTCCGAAACGACCCTCTAACCACTCTGTCAGCCTACGAGGGTCTCATGATAGGCCAATCTCACGATCATACCACTGTAGAAACCCTAGTTTCCCCCTGACACTGCTCCTGACTGATTTTTGAGTCTTTTCTGAAGTTTTTGGTTTTTTTACCGTTTTTGATGTTTTGAGCATTAAATGAATGGTACGCCTTTTGCAAGGAATTGAAATAAATTCAAATAAAAATAAAATACTCTAATATTGATGAAAGTAGAGTGCCAATATTTTTATTCTGATCTTTTGAAATGATTACATCAATACCCAGATACATGCAACAATATAAACAATGAATTTGCAATATTTTAAGAACCTGGAAATTGCTGCAACAGTAGTACAGAAATGTACGGCTGAGGTAAATGATGATCTCCTCCCTCTGAATGATAACCTCTGATGATGCCCAAATAGCCTGCGCCTGTACTGGAGAATGTGGGATGTCAAGGAAAGAGGCGTTTCTCCTTCCAAACCAAAGATGCCTCAAGACTGGACAGTACGGCCAGAAATTAGAAGGTACGGCTGCAGGAAACAGCATTTATCAAGTTGTACGGCTTCTTCAAGTCTCTAGTATATCAATAAAGGTTGGCGCCTTGATTTGCAGAATGCTCCCAGAAGAAAACTTATGATGAAACAATGCTTTCTCTGATAGAATATGCCCTTCCACAGATGGTACGGCCTGGTACAAAAAGGTACGGCCAGATCAGAACAGCATTATTTATTAGATGTACGGCCTCCAAGAAAATCAATGTAAAAACCCTCTGGCTATGGCGCTTTGACTGATATCACTTCTCTGGATGTAAAAATACTGATAACCCTCTGAAGATGAAATAATCTCTGAAGCTCAATTAATTCTCTGATGCTCTGTGATTTACTCTGAATGAGAAAACCTCTGCTGGCAGTAAATCGGGTGATATCTCACACCCTCTGAACTGATTCAATGGAGATGGCTCGTTCTCCAACGAATATCGTACTCAAACCCTAAGGTCTTCGTCCTCTGGCAAAGACTGGCAAATTTCCAATTCATCAACTGTAATAATTGGCTCCACTTTCAAGGCAAATGCACTCTTATGCTAAAAAGTGCGATTTCCTTAAAGATAGGGAAATATTAAATATTTGACATTTTAATTCTTTTAATTTTCAATAGTTCTCCATCAAATATTTTATTATAATTTAATAGTCAAATTGGCCCCTTTTAATGTTGGGCGCACCCCTCAAGGCAATCACTTAAGTTATAATTTTTAAATTATAACTTTATATTATAAACCATTAAATAATTAATATTTAATCAATACAATTAAATATTAATATTTTCCTCGTTACTCATCTGATTACCGATCCGTCTGATGCTAACGAACTCTGAAGTGATTCCGGATGCCGCCAAAGCCATACTGCTAAAAATAGCAGTGGTCCCACACTGCCTGCCAGGAACTGCTAAAAATAGCAATTCTGCAAAATGTCTCTGAATGAGCCCGAACGAAAGCCAATTGATCAAAACTGCCAATCTGACGCTGAGCCAAGCTCCGAAACGACCCTCTAACCACTCTGTCAGCCTACGAGGGTCTCATGATAGGCCAATCTCACGATCACTGATGCTCGCCAAAAAATGGGGACATGACATATTCCTTTGTTAGCACCTGTTTGGAATTGATTTCCTCAAATTTCTTCTTAAGCAAGCACGATAAGAGCACACTGCAAAAGTAGACTTTAATCAGGCCTTTGACAATATAAAATTGAATCCAAAACTTTAAATATAAATGCAAATGAATCTACAATAGAACAAGCCATTTCCTAACTTCTTGTCATAAATGTGACCTGGGTAACACAGAGGAATAAAGAAAGAGAATTTATAAGGATTGAAATACTACATAAAACAATTCCAGATTATATTTTATGGAAAAATTCTCAATGCCATGAACACCAGTCAAATTACAGAAAGCAAACGAGCAGCCGAGCCAATAAGCAATTCTAAATAGTCAATGTTCTTGCACAACTAGCACATAAACTGACCAACAAAATCAAAGGGAGAAAGTTATATATGCATATAGATTGAAATTTGTTTAGTCATTCAAAAACTGATATCTACACCCACAGCCATCCCTTTCCTAACTGAATATTTTTTATAGCTTCTTTTTACTTTTGAGGTGATGCTATAAATGCCACTGAATCTACAATGGAACTTGTCATTTTCTAAATTCTTGGCCATTGCATATGCCTCCCTCAAGGTTTGAGGGTTCTTATCCCTCAATAGATAGCCTAACTTTGAATCAAAAGCTCCACAATATAGGACAAGGCACATAGGCTCATTTGACCTTACCTAGGGAGGCATTTTCCTCGTTGTCATAATGAATCTATTGTTGAAATCAGCAACAAGTTCATTTACCCCTTTTCTGATAGTGGTTAACTCATGGATTGCAAACTTTGGATCCACTCTTTCTCCAATTGAAAAACCCTCATAAACTCATCCCATGAGTCTATGCTATTGTCCAGAAGACTCTTGTACCATTCTTTTGCACTTTCTTCCAATGCTTGCACAAAAAGCTTCATCATGACATCCTCATCTTCAATTTCATACTCATCAGTAACATCTATGAAATGCCTTAAGTGGTCCTCGCCAGTGATAGCCATGTTCCCTTGGAATTTTGATAACTTTCCTCTAATCTTAGTCGGAGTTGGATTAGGGTAATTATAAATACTGCAAAAATCCAACTGTCTATATCTTTCTAATCCCAATTGTGGTCTCGCTGCAGCAAATCTTTGAGCTTGCCTTCTAGGGTTGACTGAAATATCCCAACTAGGATATTGATGATTTTTCTGATTTTTAAAACACAATTTTCTGACCGAATTCTGCACTTCATAATTTCTGCTAAAAACCCCAGTTTTTGATATAGAATTTCTGATTTGAAATAAACATGAACAACAACATAAACTCTTCCAAAATGCCTCAAAGATTATGATGAATATATCTAACATCAAGCATGAATGTAACCAGCAAAATGAAAAACCAATTTTACCATCCAAAACATGCAAAATTTGATTACCAGTTTGTTCAATTCTGCTGCTACAAAATCAGACCTATTATTTATGCAAGTTCACCACAAAATGGGCTCCAAAGCCCAGATTTATTAAAGTAGTTTGCTGCTATGAATAAACCCTACTAACAAGCCAAAATGTGCATGAAATGTTGATCTACACTAACCCTAGCTGGGCGAACTGCTCCAACTATCACAAGATGCAAAGATGAATCCAAATATATGACGAAAATGCCTTCAAAACCCTACTAGAATGGTGCATTGGCCTGCTGGTCTGTAGGTAAGGGTTTGCAACCCCTGAAACTTGTCAAAATCCTCCACACATACCAAATTCGCCCCTCCAAATCAAGGCAGACCACCTGCAACTTGGGCGCTCCACTCTAGGGTAAAACCCTAGGCCAAATAGCATCAAATCTGCCCTTCAAAGTCACCCATAACTGGTATGAAATCTTAGTATAGGAATCCATCACCAAAATCCATTGAAGCACAAATAGACCCCCATCATGAAGTCCTCCATTGATGAGCTAGGTTTTCGTCCAACTCACCCACAATTCGCAAGGGTTTTCTTCCTTGGAATGGCTGCAATAATTGCTGATCAGAACTGAAGAATAATCCATGGTGATCACAAAACCTCCAAATGGCCTTGTATATATAGCAATCACTCCACATTACACCAAATTGGCTGACCCAATTTGGGCACCACTTTCTCACCTTTTAATTTTGCTTTTATTTTATTTTTAATTTCTCCATACACAAACTTGTATTTCAAAATTATTATATTTCTTTATTCAATTTCTCCTTATAACTCCCAAAATGTGGTCGCCCAGTCCCAAATAAAATATATAAAAATATCTTAGGCGCCAAAAATCAAATTTAAATATTATTTTACTCCCTCCTCTTGAGTGCCAAAATTCAAAATAATAAATCAATATTTTTCCTCTTATTTTTCGTGCTCGCTTCCAAAAAGGGACATTACAATCCTTCCTTCCTGAAATTGCTTGTCCTCAAGTAATGACAAGCATATCGCCACCTAAATCCCAAATTCTGATAACATCACATCAGACAAGCATGAAAAGATAGGAGCATCTCAAAGTGCTATCACCAAACAACTCCCCAACCCCTGTAGATCTCTTGCGGATGTGTAGTTTACCCTTCACAAGTGCAAGAAAATATGTAATCACCTCTCCTAGGTTGCTGATGTAAATCAGAACAAAAACCTTCCAACCTAAGTTACCGGTTCGGGTTTGATTTCAGGTTCGGGTTTGGGGGTTCGGTTTGCCGGTTCTGGTTTTTTGGGGGGTTTGGTTCATTTTGGGTTCGTTAGTACAAAAAACATGTAAAAATAAAAAATATATATATATATATGTGCAGCCTGAAGCATGAATTAGGATTAGAATATCACATAACATCATATAAACAACAAAACCACCATAAACTTGAATGTCATTTAAAACATGCATGATAAATATTCTTCGTTGAAACTTGAATTGTGGTAGCTTGATATACAGAGTCTATTGTTGCTAGGGTTCAATTTGTATGATTTTGAAAAAAGAAGCCAACTGAATAGAGTTATCAGTATTCTTTAGAAATCATAAGAATTTGTTTAGTACAATAGGCATTTTGATGTCTTCTTGCAGTCTCAAACATTATTTTGTATCATTGTTACATCGGTCTTGAGAGTGGTAGCTTAATATAGCTCCACAAGACAAAATCTTGTTTACCTGTGCAGAAATTTTTTTGAAAAAAGAAAGTTGTGTCACAGTCCGCTTTCAATCCAACAAGCAAAAATGAAAGCTCAACTTCTTGGAATGACAATGCTTGTTTGCAAAACAAATGAATAAGAATGAGGTAGTTAAGGTGTTTAGAGTGATTTAGAGGTCACTTTTAGGGTTCCCTTGGGCTTGGGTCAAAGTCAAACTCCATAAAACATTAAAAAAATGCTCAAAAAAACACTTTTTGGATGCCTAAGCATGTGGGTTTTGTCTTGGTTCGCCTGGGTTCTGCCCGGGTTCTCTTGGGTTCTGCTTGGGCGAACCAGACTCAAAAATGAAGGACCCTAGTCGAACCCACAGGCGAACCGAACCAAGAGCAAACCAGGACTAGAACCCGGGGTAAAATAGAAGAACCCAGTAACATAGCTTCCAACTGAAAATCAAACCCAAAAGAGTGCAAACACTATTGCTAATGTCATATGATGATAGAGTATCATCCATATGCCATCCTCCAATGATGAAGAGATAATCCAAACCTCTCCAAAACACCCCAACAACTGCTATCCTCCAAGTAGCCTGTAGGATTTTCATATGCAATAAGGTAGAACAGCGATCTCCTAGCAAAGTATGGAGTGGATCCTCATGAACTAGGGTAGGAATGTCAAGATCTTCATGCTTTCTTTCGATCCCTACGACATAGTCCATCTAGAACACAAGCATTAGTAACTCAAAATCAAACATTATAGCAATACCTCCATACCTTGTGTCAAAGTGCAACTTCACCTCCCAAGTATGCCCAACAAAGACAAGCGTCTATATGGTATGCATCACAAATCTCTGAAATAGGGCAGCCTCCAATGCTACCAAAGATTCACTATGATGATCAGGTTGCTCTTCACCATTTACCAGCTCTTCATCTTCAAGAAAGACCAATGAATCACCATAAACTGAATCACTTTTGTCTCCCTCTCCATGTGAACATTTGGCACTAATGGCTAATCCACTAAGTGTATGCTCAACTACTCTCACCTCCTTTAGGGTTTGGGCCTTCAAGGGGCCCTCAAACAAAGGCAACTCGTGATGCAAATTAGATACATTAACATTTTTTTCTAAATCATACCTTTCCACTTGTCCACCCAAATCTGCATACTCTTCTTGCTTGCTTTCTTCAAGAGACTTTTCCTTTGCTTGATCCACTATTATGCATTATTCCCTTGGAAGAAATAAAGATCTAAGGTGTGATTCCCTTTGCCTCTTTGCTTGATCTAGCTGGTTACAACATTCCTTGACCTCTTGCAGTTGTTTTGCTTGGGCAGCCAACATCTTTGCTCTCCTAGCTCTTTGCAACCATCCTTCACACATATCTTGTGTCTTCTTCACATCTTCCGCAATACAAAATCAGAACCTTTGTAGCTTGAATCCACAATACATTCCTTATGTTCGATACTCACACCTTGAGTGCCCTCATTGGGAGATCGCTTGGCCATTCTCCTCATGTGAAATAGCTACTATTTCATGGTTATGTTGTAATAGCTGCCCCTAATTTTTTTTGTTTTATCTGTTTGTTGATGTTTTGTTTGATGTTTTCTTCATGTAACATTCATGGTTTACATTGCAATGCATAAAGTAGATAGCATAATGATTGAACTAGAAATAAACTTGCTTTCATACAAAATAACTCCATCCATAACATATTTGAAAACAACTCAGAAATCAGACATTTACAGAGGTTTATTAGACCTGATAATAACCAGTTTCAGACCAGAAATGAGGGTTCAAACAACAACACAGCCTCTCCAAACTTGCAACAATCAATACCAATGTGATAGGCAGCGAACCCCTTGCAAACCCAACTCCAAAGACCATCGTCTCAAGCTCCAATGATGGCAAAAGAATCCTATACAACAGCAGGCTAGTAGACTGGAAAGACATCACAAAGAGGGCGGCCTCCAAGGAGAGGCGATCTGCTCTATTAAATCAGGCTTTTTACAATAAATGCAAATGAATATATGGGATGAGGCACATAGGTAAGGAGCTTCCAAAAAGCCAATACCCAGAATGATATCACATGCCAAAAAAGAGTTATGATTGATTTACCAAATTCTGTCCCAAGCAAGTAATGTTCAAAAATCACTGGAAACAGCTTCTAAACCTCCAAAAACCACCTTGAAATCAATGCCAAACCAAACCCAAAAGAAACCAAACTCCAACACACCAAAACCCAAAAGCTTCTCCTCAAAAGTATTCAAATATCTTTATCATTTCAAGCATAAAACATTGAGAAATTAGAAATTTGTGAAGCACACGGTGACCCCTAAGTGGAATCACACCAAACCCAGCTAAGTTAGATCTCTCACCGCCAAAACTAGTGTTAAAGATGAGGATTTCCGTTCTCAACCAATTGCAAACGATAAACTAGAAACAATCCAATAGAGTCTCCTTAAGTTGTCAAATCCATCATGTCCAAATGAGAGCCAAAATGAAGTTTTATAAAGTGAGGGAATTAGTGCAACTTTAGGTTTGAAATGCTTTTTTCCCTCCAAAATCAACACCCCCCCTTATGAGCCTTATAATTTTTTATAAATTAAAACATCATATTCCTCCTTGGGCATCCTTGCTCATAAGGAAACTATTTTTCCTTATTCAGCCTTCTAAAACAACATTAAGTTATCTCATTAAGCACCAAGGTACTTTTCAATGACCACCTACCTCCTCACTTAAGTTATAAAGTTATTTTTTAAAAATAACTTAAGTGACTGATAAAAAGAACACCTTAGGCTCTCCAATGCCACCATAGAAATAACACTATTGAGAACACTATGGCCTTGAGACTAGTTTTCTCAAAATAGACTTACTATAAATAGCAACTGCTAAAAATAGTAAGTACTCACCAAATATCAAACTAGCACAAAACATTAAAGCTCACCAAACAACTTCCACACACTGCCCAAACAAGAAACCCTACATTGCACTGTCGCCAGGACCAATTACTAAATATAGTACTTACTAAAAATAGTGAGTCAGAACCGAACTAGCCCAAAGAAGCACATCAAAAATGGGGACATTACGATCCACCGTTCCCAAAGATTGTTTGTCCTCAAGCAATGTCAGTACAACCCTGCAACCAACAATCTGATCCACACTGGATCCAAAAATGATCCCAGGGTCCCAAGTCAACCTAGGAGATTTGTAGCACCATTTGCTCAAAACACTGTCCTGCAAGGTACGAACACAAGAGACCTCCTAAAAACCTCATGTAAGAAGAGTAATCAAATATTGTGTAGGCTCAATCAACTCCTCAAAGAAATGCTCCTTGAGAGAACCAAACTAATGTGCCACAGGAGTAAACTCTAGAAAGATAACACTGACTCTCATCCCAAATGATAGCTAAACTACAAAACAGTATGATCCCTGGGTTCCAAGTTAGTCTTAGAAAGGAACCACCATGCTGACATTGTGCTACTTTGATCATAACTGTCAAACCAACGTGCCCAAACTGCACTCCCCTATCCTAGACCCCTAAAGAGTAAAAATCATCAAAGCCCATACTAAAGTACCTGAAAAGATTGAAGTCAATGCCATGAAATATATCCTACCAAGGCAACTCAAAGAAGACTACATATCAGTAACTCACAGCCAATCACAATCCTGGACAACATAAAAAACACCCTGCTCAACCATAAGAAATAAACCCTAGCATCACACCTCATGATGCCCCAAATATGAAGCAAGTCAATCACTACTATATCTCTGAAATAAACCAACCAAGAGATGCCTCTGCTGTTGCAAACCATAATCATAACATCAACACTCAACCTCCAAGTGTCAAAAGAAAGGTTCCAAACACACCAACACACCCAAACCATTGTAATCATCCAAACATGATCTGAAATAATGCATATCATCTCCATGAAGTAATTGCAATGAGCATCACTCGCTAGAGTGGAAGCAATAAATGAATGAACTGTGTCCAGAAAAGCATGCACAACTAGCTGCCCCAAAGCCTGCCAAAACTCAAAATCAGTTTGCTCATCACAAGATGTCACCATAACCAACGAAAAAAGTGTAAGGGTAGCACCAATCAAACTGAAGTCCTACTGAAAGCATAGGAGAGATGAGTATTGAGGTAGCAACAGAATCATCTCCTAGGATCAAATCACCTCTGCCATCCAGCCCCAACCATGAACTACTCAACTGTTGGATTGAAGAAACCATCCAACTCATTTGCAAATCCGAACCCAAAGTCATGTACAAGTTGATCGGGAAGTGGGCAGAGGTACTAATACTGGAAGTTGACCCACTACTCCAATCTTGAGACAACGCCTCATGACTGGAAACTGCACTTGAGTCCCAAATCTTGTAATCAAATCCACTCTCATCACTGAAATTGGTTAGGTCTCCATCATCCAACTCGAAAAGTGGATTATCATGAGTCAAATCAGCATCCCACTCAAATAAAGGATTATCAACAAACTGATGATTATCCTCAACTCCCAAATCAAACCAATCCTCTTGTTGATCCAAACTCCTATTTTCCGGTTTTTTAGAACAATGTGCAAGATCATACTCCCCCTGAATGCAATCAAGCTCCTCCATTACATGTTTGATCTCCCTTTCCCTTTCTCTACTTTCCTTCTCCCTAAACTATTGAGTCTCATAGAGTTGATCATTTGCTTCAAGAAGTGCCTCTTGGACACTTTCCAAAGCAAGCTTCGTAGAATTAAGCTCAATGGTGAGTTCACTAACCTCTCCCCTTCCTTGTTTAGTTAAGGACAAAGTCTAATCTGCAAACTCGATGGCTATGTCTCTATCATGCATAAGTAAGCTGTTTTAAATTATTTCATAGAGCTCTTCATTGTTTGCAAATCAGAAAATCGGATATTAAGCTCATTCTGTCCTATTGGTGCACTTTGAATTAAGTTTTCTACATGCATATGTTTGCTGTCCAAACTTTATAAAATATGCACCTCATTTTCAGCGGATACCAAGAATTGTCTTTTCCAATCACAATCAAACCAAAGTGACGAACTATTGTTATATTGCATGTTAAAATCAGAATTACTCATACTTGTCATCAAAGTCTCCAAGGCTGTCCCAAATCACCTGTGTCTCTCCCTTATCATTCCCACTAGTGGACTGTGAATCCAAATCAACCAAGCTACAAGGTCTCTACTCAAATTCAACTACCTACAATGTGAAATCAGATTCTTTTTCATGATTGAAAACATCACAATCGATGACATCCTCTATGCATGGCTCTCGGGATGAAGTAAGGACATCATTACAATCAAAAAGAAATTCATCCCAATGTGGATCCTTGTCATACTTAGGTGCCAACACACCTAGATCCCATGTGTAGAAAGGTTGATCGCTTTGTTAAGAAAATAAGTGTTCACTGTGCTCCTCATCAGTAGTTGCCTTTCTGAATAAGTCACTCTCCAACTCATTATGTCTGAAATCATCATAAGCATGTCTCTCCATAGGCTTGGTTTGGTAGTGTACCCCCAAGCCACCTGTGTCACCATTACCCACATGGGGTAAAGAATCGTCATTATTAGCTGATTCAAAGACATCATCTCTTTTTTTTTCAACATGCCCATCATCTAAAGGTATCTCAACTTCCTTGGGTAGCTCTAAAGGTGTATACAAGGCTGTTGTTTCGTCAATTCATTCATGCACAACCTTATCCATAGTAGTTGCATGCATGACCAAAGAGTCATCCTGAGGCTTCAACTCACATTCATCATGTTTCAAAGCAATCACTTCATCTGATTTTTTTGCTACGAACTTCTCTTCATTGAATAAGTATGGCTTCAACTTTGCCACCTCCTTAAAATGAAGTTATGGTTCCTTCTTGTCAAACCTCTCTATGAGTCTCTTAGTAAACTCAATATAAGATGTAATCTGAGCATGCCCCATTATGATCATCCCATTATGCCACCACTTATGTGCAACTCCATCAAGGTGCATAGTAGCATATTTTATGGATTCTTCTTCTAGCATGGGATTCTGATTGAAGTACGTGTCCACCTTTCGAACCCATGCTCTCACTGAAATCCCACTGGAACCATCAAAATAAGGAAGGCTAAGTTTTTCAACTTTCCTTCGTAAGTCATTATGATGTTCTTTATTGCCCCTGTTGGGTGTATGCCTCATCCTGAGATCTATATATTCCTGAAGTGATATGTCATGTTAGAAACTAGGCCCTACATCAATCCAATCCTGTCTAAATTGATCTTGCAACTCAACTAAGGTAAGCTCCTGATTGGGTTGTGCCTCTACTCTTGGTGGAAATATAGGCATAAGAGGCCTAGCCATGGCTGCCCTATTGTTTTGATTGGCTGCTCCATGCTGACCCATGTTATTTCCTTGCCCATCATTACCTTTGTTACCTTCGTTATTGACTCCTAATCGATTGAGCCCCTCAACCAACTGTGCTAGATATTAATTTGTTTCCTAGTGTCCTCTAACCACTACATCCAAGAGAAGCATCACCCTCTTTGGATCAGTATTTTGTCTCTCAACTTCTTCACCCCTATCACCCATGTTCTTTGAACTGGCTGATCCAACTGAATGTGTTATTGAGTGTTCAAAGGGCCAACGTTCCTACAACTCCTCTTTACATTTCCTGAGTCTCTCATGATACCTCCTTTCTTGGTCACTAATGCTCATAGTTTTGTGTCACCCACTGGCTGGCTGGATGATTTGTGCTCTGATACGACTGTAATGGCTGCCCCTGATTTTTTTTTATTTTATCTATATTTTGATTGGAATGTTTGTTGATGTTTTGTTTGATGATTTCTTCATGTAACATTCATGGTTTACATTGCAATGCATAAACTAGATAGCATAATGATTGAACTAGAAATAAACTTGCTTTCATACAAAATAACTCCATACATAACATATTTGAAAACAACTCAGAAATCAGACATTTACAAAGGTTTATCAGACCTGATAATAACCAGTTTCAGACCTGAAATGAGGGCTCAAACAGCAACACAACCTCTCTGAACTTGCAACAATCAATACCAATGTGATAGGTAGCGAACCCCTTGCAAACCCAACTCCAAAGACCAACGTCCCAAGCTCCAAGAATGGCAGAAAAAGCCTATACAACAGCAAGCCAATAGACTGGAAAAACATCACAAAGAGGGCGGCCTCCCAGGAGGGGCAATCTGCTCTATTAAATCAGGCTTTTTACAATAAATGCAAATGAATATATAGAATGAGGTGCCTAGGTGAGGAGCTTCCAAAAAATCAATACCCAGAATGATATCACGTGCCAAAAAAGAGTTATGATTGATTTACCAAATTTTGTCCCAGGCAAGTAATGTTTTGAAACCACTGGGAATGGCTCCTAAACCTCTGAAAATGTAATGCCCCCAATTTTGAGTCAGCATAAATTAAATAATTAATCTAAAGTTGTTTGGGAGGTTGAAATTTTAAGGCAACTTAAATTAATTATTTAATGGAGCAAAAGTACCTTATGTTTTGGAAAATTAAAATAAATTAAATAGAATTACTTTTGAAATTTAAAACAAGGAATGAATTAAAATTAAAAGGAGAAAAAAAGGAGAATTCAAGAAGTCACTCAAGGAGTTACAAAGTTGATAAGGATAAAAGTTTCGATTGAGCATTTTGCAGGAGGCTTGGTTATTTCTGGTTTTTGGAAGAAACTTGGTTTCTCAGGACTCGAGGACAGAAACCCCCAGTTTATGATTTCGACGGAAACCCAAATCTAATTTGCAGGTGGAATTCAATTCAGAATCCACATAGAGCTTTAATGTTTGTTTGAAGTTTTCTATGAAGTTAGCAGCGGATTGTATTTGTTGAAGAGTCATAATTTTGGGGATTACATTGTAGCTGAAGTTATTTTTATTAATCTACCGTGGGAGTGTGACAATCTGGGAAGGCACACCTAATCCCATGTTCCTTTAACTGGCGTAACAGGTGAGTAATCACAAATCCTTGAATGAGTCGAAGGAGCAAGGATTAAATTACAGTGGCTTGTATGATTCTGGGGCATGGAGCATTAAGGTAAATCACCAAGCTGGATTGGTAACAATTAAAGAGATGTTGATTCACCTTGAAATGGAGTCGAGTAATTTATTTAGACTGCCGCTTGGAGAAATCTTTGGAAGAATATTTAAGTCTTAGATTGCAATTTGGGAAGCTTTCAGTGAAGCAAATAAGAAAAAAGTTTCTTTGCTCAGTCGTATCACTATATGTGACAAGAGAGCTCGATAAAAGGCAGAGAGTTGGAAACCAATGGAATACATCAATGAAAGACAGAGTTTATGAGACGCTTCATATTTTAATCTTCAGAAAAAAGAACAGGAGTTGCTATTAGAGCCACAAGTCTTTGATATCTTTCCAAGTGCCAACAAAGAAGCTCACACGGGTATTATGCAGTAGTGTTTTGGATTTTAAATAAATTGCTTAGACCTATTTCGATGTTATGGAGTCCAGCGCATAATATTATAAGGAGTCGATTTGTCTTTTAAGTGGAATATCAGGCCCTCAGATTAATCTCACCGCCAAGTGAAGAAAATTATAGGGCTTGTGGTCATTCGCTAGGCTGAACCGTCATAGGAAGCCGCATATATGAGATGAAGAGATAGCAAACTAGTCGCTATTTTTGAAGGAGTCAGCTATCATGGAGATTCTTGAAATTTAATGATATTGCTTTAGACAAAAGAGATTTAATTGACCTTGGTGCGATGCTATGAGATTAAATGTCTTTGCATAAGGAGTCGAGAATGATTAAATAATTTGGAGCTTGGTTTAGATTCCACGGCATATCTCCACACTTACAAAGCCCAAACTCTTTCCTTCGTAGCACCGATATAGTGAAAAACTTCATTCATTGAACTGGCTTAATAAAGAATTGATTCAGATATTTGCGAGTCGGAGACTCAGAAAGGTAGTGGTTGGGAGTTCATTAAAATATATCGCATATTTCAAACATGAGACACTAAATTTATCTGAAGTCGTGGGTAATTGAAAAGAAATATAAAGAGAGTTGTTGTGTGTCGATATTTGGAGGAGTCGGGTATTTTCTTTTCATGGACACTGAGGCAAATGAAGAGTCAAGAAAATTATGATAATTAAGGAAGACAGAAGTTATCAGTTACTAATTGTTCAAGAATATATGATTGTATCGCTATTGGGAAGGAGCTGAGACATTCGTAAGGGAGCTTACATGGCTGCTGAAAATCATTTCTTGAAAATACATGAGGAGACGTGGTAAAGAGAATCAAAAGACTTGAAGATTCGTGGGAAAAGACTTAGTCGACACCTAGCATAAAGGCATACATGAGCCACATGTCCCTTACGAAGAGCGTTGTCTCTCTTTGTATATGCCAGCGTTTATATCCGACCAGACAAAGAATACTGCTAATCTCCAGGTTAGAGTCATATTTAAAGTATACAGACATTATTCAACTAGCTATGAATATTATCAAAGATAACTTTATGGAATTTATTAACAACTGAATATTCCATGTATACAATTACATGTTATATTGTTAGGCTTGCAATATACATATTGTCTAAAACTGAATGTATGCAAGTAAGCTATACTGTGAAGACTTGTATGTATCCACTAGAAATCTGTGAGGACAATTTTGAATGCATATTTGATGTAGCTGTAAGATAAATGCTTGATGTAATGTTTGAGCAATTGGTTTGGAAAACAAAAAACAAAAACAAAAAATTAATCACATTCGAGGTAGCGTACTACAGAAAACCACCTTGAAATCAACGCCAAAA
Organism: Sequoia sempervirens; assembly: GCA_007258455.2. NCBI lineage: Eukaryota > Viridiplantae > Streptophyta > Pinopsida > Cupressales > Cupressaceae > Sequoia > Sequoia sempervirens. Next base: position 32,757 of record VDFB02058750.1, read on the forward strand.
CAAACTCCAACACACCAAAACCCCAAAGCTTCTCCTCAAAAGTATTCAAATATCTTCATCGTTTCAAACATAGAACATTGAGAAATCAAAAATTTGTGAAGCACAAGGTGAACCCTAAGTGGAATCACACCAAACCCAGCTAGGGTGGATCTCTCACCACCGAAACAAATGCTAAAGATGGGTGTTTCCATCCTCGACTAGCTGCAAACGATAAACTGGAAACAATCCAACAGAGTCTCCTCAAGTTGTCAAATCCATCATGTCCAAATGAGAGCCAAAATGAAGTTTTATTAAGAGTGAGAGGGAATTAGGACAACTTTAGGTTTGAAATGTTTTTTTCCCTCCAAAATCCAACGCCCCCCCTTATGAGCCTTATAATTTTTAATAGATTAAAACATCATATTCCTCCTTGGGCGTCCTTGCTCATAAGGAAACTATTTTGCCTTATTCAACCTTTTAAAACAATGTTATCTCATTAGGCACCAAGGTACTTTTCAATGACCACCTACCCCCCCACTTAAATTATAAAGTTATTTTTTTAAAATAACTTAAGTGACTGATATAAAGCAAATATTAAATAATCCAACCTTAGGCTCTCCAATGCCACCATAGAAATAACACTACTGAGAACACTATGGGCCTGAGACCAATTTTCCCGAAATAGACTTACTATAAATAGCAACTACTAAAAATAGTAAGTACTCACCAAATATTAAACTGCCACAAAACATTAAAGCTCACCAAACAACTTCCACACACTTCCCAAACAAGAAACCCTACATTGCACTGCCGCAAAGACCAATTTCTAAATATAGTGAGTCATAACCGAACTAGCCCAAAGAAGGACATCGAAAATGGGAACATTACATATGCACAAAAATATGACTACTATTATAAAACAGAAAATTAGAACTTTCATCATACCTCTTTGTGGTGCTTTCAAGGGACTCAAACAAGTCTTCATCCTTTGTTGAATGTCCATCATCAAGTGTCGGTCCAAGAGGTGTATCTAGCTGAAATTACATGCCTCTCTAGTTATGATGAGTGCTTCAAGGCTGTCCCGAACCTCCATCCTCTTAGCTGTCATATCTTTTGGTGGGCCATTATTGTTAGCCTTCAACATTATTTGCTTTCCTTTTGATGTGAACTCTAACTCCATCCTTTGGAAGTCCTAAACATATCTACCAAGTGATTGTAACCATTAGATTCCCAACACAATCTCAGTTCCACTAATGCCAACCACATAGAATTCATCAACCAATGAATAGTCATCCAACTAAATGCCCAATTGGGGTATCGTCCTAGTGCAACTCATCTTGAATCCATCCGCCAACATGACACCGAATCTAGGAAACTCCTCTACTTGCAATCCTCTCTTAGCCAAAAAATCTTCATCAATGAAGTTATGTGTTGCACTACTGCCCACTAAACATAAAACCTGTTGCCCCCTCACAAGTCCCATCAAGTAAAAGGGATGATACTTAGGAACACCTGAAAGAAAAGTAATAGTACCTTGTGCCTTAGTATCTAGCTCCAACCGTGGCTCCTCATGATCACTCTCTGAAATGGTGTCTTGGACTTCATCATCCTCAAGGTCAGGAGTGACCTTAATGTACTATACCTTGCCTTTCCCAAGGCATCTATGTCCTAGTTCCCATGGTTCCTTGCAAGTGAAGTAAAGTTTCTTCCTCCTTACCTCATTCCTTGTATCAAAGTCCAACTTAGGAGGTGTGGACTTAGGCTGGTTGTCACTTTTTTGAAATGGTTTATTTTCTTTAAAACCTTTCTTTGGTGGCTGAAATGGTGGAGTAGTATCAAGATCAAGAACTACCTAAATAGCATCATCAAGTGTACTAGGCCTATGAGCCTTCATCACACCCTTCAACTTATCATTCAATCCTTCCACAAAAAACATTGTCACCTTCTTCTCGGTCATATCCAGTACCATCACTGCAATCTGTTAATGTTATGGCAGCTTCGGGTTCATCCTTCCAGCCACGAGTGAAGACATAAATTAATATAGCCTATCGGCTATTTATTTATATGTGATATTTAATGTGAAGGGGCGCTTCACTTGGCAACAATATAATTTCTAAAAGGGCCGACCTTCCTTGTAATTCGCATCTTTTATTTTGTAATTATATTTTTGTATTATGGCCGACCTTGCTCTTGAAGAGGTGCAACCTCTCTCATACAATGTATAAATACAAGTTCATTTCCATCCATTAATCATCAAGCAAGTTCGATTCATTACTTCATTCAAGTGCAAATTTCTTCAAGAGCAGGTTGTGAATTTATTCAAGGGCAGAATTAGATATCAAGGAAGTACAGATTATTATCTGTCATTGCATTTAGTGTAGGTGCTGAATATTGGCCTTGTGATTGGCCTCATTGTAAAGAGAATTGTTGCCACTATTTATATATAAGAGAGATCTTTGTTGCTGGGTTTTTCTCCCTCAAGAGGAGGGTTTTCCCAGGGTATCTGCTGTGTTATTGTGTCTGATTTGAATTAATTTTCTGTGCATTAAATCTGATCATTAAAATTTACACAATCTGTTGGAACTCATTGATTACCAGTTTGTTCAATTCTGCTGCTACAAATTCAGAATTTATGCAAGTTCACCACAAAATGGGCTCCAAACATGCCCAGATTTATTACTGTAGTTTGCTGCTATGAATAAACCCTACTAACAAACCAAAATGTGCATGAAATAATGATCTACTCTAACCCTAGCTGGGCAAAATGCTCCAGCTATCACAAGATGTAAATATATGACAAAAATGCCTCCAAAGCCCTACCACAATGGTGTGATGGCCTGCTGGTCTGTAGGTAATGGTTTTCAACCTTTGAAACTTGTCAAAATCCTCCACACATGCCAAATTCGCCCTTCCAAATCAAGGCGCACCACCTGCAACTTGGGCACTCCACTCTAGGGTAAAACCCTAGGCCAAAATAGCATCAAATCTGCTCTTCAAAGTCACCAATAACTGATCTGAAATCTGAGTATAAGAATCCATCACCAAAATCCATTGAAGCACAAGTAGAACCCTGTCATGAAGTCCTCCATTGATGAGCTAGGTTTTCGTCCAACTCACCCACAATTCACAAGGGTTTTCATCCTTGGAATGGCTGCAATAATTGTAGATCAGAACTGAAGAATAATCCATGATGATCACAAAACCTCCAAATGGCCTTGTCTATATAGAAATCACTCCACATTACACCAAATTGGATGACCCAATTTGGGCGCCACTTTCTCACCTTTTAATTTTGCTTTTATTTTATTTTTAATTTCTCCATTTGGGTGCCAAACTTATATTTCAAAATTATTATATTTTTTTATTCATTTTCTCCTTATAACTCCCAAAAAGGGGTCGCCCAGTCCCAAATAAAATATATAAGAATATCTTAGGCGCCAAAAATCAAATTTAAATATTATTTTACTCCCTCCCCTTGAGCACCAAAATTCAAAATAATAAAATATCATTTTCTCTCTTATTTTTCTTGCTCACTTCCAAAACGGGACATTACATTGATCCCAACATTTTGCACTATATTTTGTTGTGGGGGATTAGGGCAATTTTGTTGAACAATAGGCACTTGCTGAATTGGAACAGCTGGTGCCACATTTTGAGGCTGAGCAGTATTTTGTTGTCGATTCATTAGTAGTGTTTGCTGACCTAATTGGGCTTGTTGCAATGCAATTTGTGCCTCTATTTCATGCTGCCTTTCTTTGAGATGATCAATAAGACCAATGTGCTGATCTAATACCTGTTCTTTGCGATCATATTCTAACTAAATGGTTGGTTCAGCATCTTTGACTGGGGTTTCAATATCTTGTTCAGAAGATTGAGGAGTATCATGTCTGCCTTCTCTTTGATTTCTCAAAATTTGAAGCCTAGTGTTTGTTTGAGGTGTGACTTCAGGTAAACCCACATATATATTTTCTGCTCTAGGGTTTGTTTCATTTCCATACCTATTATAGTCACATCTTAAATTTCTTCTAGTAGTTTTAACCCTATTATCAATTGAATCATCTGATGTGTATTGATCAAAATCTTTAGAAGCATTTTTTTCTATCTAAAGTACTCAATTTTTCATTATTTCTTGAACTATGTAAAGGAGACTTAATTGGACTTTTAGCTTTCTAGTGTTCTTGTTGCCTTCTTGAACTAGTAGAGCTAGCTTCAAAAATTTCTTGACCTTTGGAATGCTGATCTTTCTCCATTCTTTATCTTCTGGCGCAAACTTTTGGATCTTCCTTGACGAAGTCACCACTCCCTAAAGGAGAAAATACTTGAAACTAGCAAACCTCTGACTTCGAACCAAAGCCCAACACTTTCCTGGCCTGTCACCAAAGCTTTTGAAAATATTCTTTTATCTTTGATCTCCCCGGCAACAACACCAATTTTGTTGGTGATCAAAGTTGTTGTCCCCAAATCCCTAAGGTCTGATAATCTTCCATGTGCCAGGGGTGTCAAACGTGGAAAATTAACATAAACCTATCTTTAGGTTGGGTAGCAGCTAAGGACCAATGATTGAGGTGGGTAAGACCTCCTTCACTTCTAGCTCTGCAAGACCAAAGGGGGTTTTCCCTAAGATGCCAAATTGATGATTTGAAACACTAAACAATACCTTACAACAAACTATACCAACTGCACAGTGTATCCCAAAACTAGTGTCACAATATACCTATGTTTAGACAAGTTGAGCATTTTACTAACAGATAATCTACCATATAAGTGTCTGAGAATGAGTTTATGATACACCCTTGTATGGTTGTATTCATTCAAACATGGCAGTAAAACACACAGAAAGTAAAACTTTAAAGGTTTTTTGAGTTGATGTGTTTGGAGTGTGTTGAGGATGATAGGAGAGAAAACCAATCACCGATCGGTCCCTTTATCCATTGGGCAACATAGTCTCTAGATTTAACCAAAGATGCAATAACTGAAAACAAGGCAATGACTTAATCAAGTCACCACAAAAGACTACGCCTTTTGAAATGAACAGGCAAACTGGCTCTACACATTCATTTAGAAAGACAATAGATAGTTGTAGAATATTAAGAGAGTCTACTTAATAATCCTCAAGCATACCCATGCATTTCCTTTATTATATTGAAAAGATACTATGCAAAGGCTTTGCACAGATTTTACAAACTTTTGGCTGAAAAACTAATCAATTATACATCTAGAAATGCATACCTTACATAAGGAGACACTCTACTAAAGTTGATTATGCCTTTAATCACACAATCTTGAAAGTTTTCAAATGTTATTACAAGCTTGGGATCCACCCAGATCATTACAATACAAAATGGCTATACCCAAAACTGGAAGTTGAAACCTAGGGTTTCCTATGAATATCTTTCTTTTGCTGGTTCTACAATCGCTTCTCTCTTCTATTCTCTATTCTCTTCCTCTTTTTTTGAATCTCTTGAAAATAGGAATTTCTCTTCTTTTACCTCATCGAGGTACATTGGGACTAAGAGCAAAGAATGTCAGAAACTATACAAGCACCCATGCTCGCATGTACCACACACACCTAATTCCCATGATGAAGCCATGCCCCTGCATTAATGAGCACACAAACGAGGAACAAAACCCCAACAAAATCTGCAGCAAATCACAACCAAGATTGGATCTCTAATAGAAAGGAGGCCCGAGAACCATAAAGAAGCATGGGTGCATCGCCTTATCCCACTTACAGCAATTGAGAAATGCATTTAAGATAATTCTTGTAGCCCCAAGAATCAAATCTGCTAGTTGAGAGAATTGTTGCAGCATTAATGGCGAAAACGCGAAAACTTCACAGAATGTCCAAAAGTCCAATTGGGTCCCAAAACCTTGACAGGATCCTAAGACAGAAAGAATTGCAAGGCGGGAGCGAAAACAAAAATCAGATTCAAATGATTGGGCCAAAAATCCAAAAGCCCGAAAAATAAGTTTGAAGTCCCGACAAGGAAGGAAATCAAGTTTGGGGAACCGAAACTCCAATTGGGTCTCAAAACCCCGATAGGAACATAGCAAGAAGCAAAAGGGATCGAGAGTGGAAGTCCCAACCAGATATGATGAAAGTCTCGTCAGGACCCGAAGTCCTGATAGGATCGAAAAGGGAAGAATGATTGAGATTGGGAATCCCAATCAGATTTGGACCTTTTGGACCTTATCCTATCGAGACCCGAAGACCCAACAAGATAGGAAAGAGGAAATGGGAGACTGATCGAGATTGGGAATCCCGATCAAACTTGGACCTTCTGGACCTTAGTCCTTTCGAGACCCAAAGTCCTGATAAGGATGGAAAAAGAAAGTTGAAAAACTTGAACTTTTTCGACCGAAGTCAAAAATGCCACATGGCAACTTTTCATGCTTCCACAGGCTGATGAGGGATCCGCTAGAAAGAGTTGGTGGACTCAAGGATGCCACATGGCATCATTTCCACGCTTTTGTGGGCGAAAGAGGGATCCACCAGAAAGAGTTGGCGAACCCATGAAAAGAATGCCACATGGCATCATTTTCACGCTTCCGTGAGAAGAAAAAGGGCTAGCTAGAGAAGGCATGCGGGCTCGCGGAAATTGAATCCAATGGTCTCATCGAGACCCGAGGTCTCAATGAGATGAGAGGAAAAGGTGGAGTGAAACTTCAGAAAGGTCCCGAACCTTTCGGACTTAGGTCCAAAAGTTCGATCAGGACCCAAAGTCCCAAGAGGATGGAAGATGAACAATGTCAATCAGGATTGGGAACCCTGATCTAACTTGGACCTTTCCTGATTGGGACCCAAAGTCTCGATCGGATAGAAGAAGACAAGGTGAAGAGCAGGATCGGAAGGAAGAAGTGTACTTGGACCTTAGTCCAAGTGTCCATTCGAGACCCAAATCCCTGACTAGACAAAAGGAAAAAGAGAAGAAAGGGAAATTGGGGACGAACATGAACATTTGGACTTGGTCTAAATGACTGTTCAGGGCCCAAATCCTTGAAAGGACCTGAAGAAGGAAAAAAAGAAAGGGGAGAAAGACTATCTCTTAGACATTCTACAAAATGGATTTTTGACCATAGCCTGTCAAAGGGATAATGCAACCACCGGAGGGACTTGAGTGTGATACAACTTTGAGATTTCTCAGATAGGCCAAAAATGATGGGGAGCACAAGGGGACAATATAGAGCATTATAAACTCACTTAAATTTATAGGTGCTAACAACCACAATCCACCAAATTAACCACTTGGGAAATGAAATCAAGCATCAAGCATGCCAAGGGAGGTATCCTCAAGATAAGCATTCTATCATTTGTTTCCATTGTAGAAAGGGGGGTCATGTGGCACAAGAATGACAATAGCTCATTCCTTACACTTTTGAGAGAAAGAATAACCATTGTATGGATATATACAATAAGAAACAATCCACAAAAAAATTCCCGAGCTCTTTATGAAAGGTGAGAAAGGAAAAGTCCACTCTTCAAAAAGACATGAATAGGGAGGCCAAGTCACATTCAAGGAGGTAAGTGCCACTTGATATGTGTAAGTGCAAGTCTAATAGTTTTTCTATTCGTTGTAAGATTAGTGACCACTCTTAGACAATGTGGTGGAAACATTAATCATATCTTCACCCAAAGAATGACAAAGGCAAGCACAGAAAAACACAAGCAAAAGGGAAGGAAAGCCTACAAAAGCACAAGAATCAATAATTCTAGAACAGTTCTCAAATGTATCTCCATCCCTATGGCAATCACAAAGTAGTGGCAAGGAAATGTCCTTTGAATCTTGGGCTTTGCATTTGCATACTTTGTAAACAAGAAGCTTGTAAGATTTTAGTTTGCATTCACAAGTATAAACATAACTCCACAAATATGTTTATTTCTTATTTTTGATCTTCTTTTATGTTCAACTTCATGTTGCTGCAATTTGTACATAAATGCACAGGGCTTATATCGGATAGTGCATAAAAACCATAACTTATATTAAAGTAGTTAGAAATTCCATATCAAGATACATGCTGCTAAACATAGTTGGGCTACATAGTGTGATTACAGATCATATTGATACCAAAACATGTTGCTCCTTTTGCTTGTAAGTGATATTTGCAGTCTTATTCTTATGAAGAAGAAAAACAAACAAGAAGATAGTGTTATTATACCCAGAGAGAATAAGATTGTGACAAGGTAGCAAAAAGTGTGAACTAAATCTCAAGTTCCAGCAGTGACAGATTCCTGCTTGGATCCCAATGAGGCCTGTTCCTAAGATTGGAAGCAAGAGTTGTAGACCTCATCAATTTCCTTGATACATTGGTGAATGCCCTCATTAAGATTCATGGAATTCCAGACTATGAGATACAAGAGATGATTAGCAGAAACTGAACGATGGCAATCAGTGAAGTGAGTGATTAATGGAAAAAGAAGCTTTGAATGAGGACAGACTCAAAACAGCTATCCAAGATGAACCCAAGGGTGAAATACAACCATATGGAAGGAAATGCACTGCTAAAAACTGAAACATTGGCTGACGCAACTAGATGTCAAAGACAAGGAAAAGAGTTATTTTGCACATTTAAAATTGTCTAGTCATGCCTTCATATTGTGGAAAAGTTTTGTTGATTGTTTACAATAAGCAAGGAGTCAATGGTAATTAAATTGGTGCATTTCAAGGAATTGTTTTAGTCATAATTCTAACCCACATGCTATGAGAAAGAACAGCTCAAGGGATGGCAACATTACCACCAGGCAGAAGGACAAAATGTACAAGAGTATGCATTCACTCATCTGATGAACCAGGGATAATGGTGAACAATCTTGTAGTGCTTCATAGTAATGTTTGAAGGCAACTGCATCCCATAGGCATGAAGAATATCAATGAAACAATCAAGAAAACTGTCTACATCAAGTTAGATGGCAAGGAGTGACAAAAGGAACAAAAAGGATCAAGAAAAAGATGCTGAATATAAAGGCAGGAAAAAGGCAGTTGTTGGCCTTAAAATAAAAAGCCATAAAATTAAAGATTGTGATAGAATGGCCACTCATGATGGAAGTTAATAGAGAGCACTTTCAATGTCAACGACAAAGTGTTGTGTTCATTGTGAAAGACTACAAAAGTTAGCAGATGAAGTAACAAAGATTGAGGTGTAGAGTAGGAAGCTCTTCAACATGAAAACCCAAGTTTAAAACAATTCGATTCTTGATACCAAAGAAATTTGGTTGCCAAAGAATAGCATGGATTAGAAACATCTAAGCACCCTCTCCCATAATGTTGATTTACAGGGGTACAAATATGAAATATCTTTCAATGCTAAGCTTTTGTGGAACCAAAAACCTCAAACAAGGGGTAGGTGTAATCCATATTTGGTGAGATCAAAGTTTGATCGGCCAATACGAAGATAACAAGGTACTAAGTCTTATCTTTATGCCTAGAAACCTGCTTCTATATACAGAAATGATGCCATTCTAAACTATGGAAAGGCATTGTTTGATCATAAAGGAACTAAAAAGGGCAGGGCTCTGATTGTGAGAATTGTACTGTTGGAAAAAAATCCTTTTATCCATAGGGCTTCCATTTGAATGTTGAATCCTCCCAGTTACTGAGTTCATCTATGATAAATCTTTGGCTTTTCTTGAGGGTTATTTATCTCTGATTTCCAATCTCCCTTTATGTTCATTTTGTTGCAGTTTATTTTTGAATAACAGTTGGGTCACTAGTACAATTACAGATCGGTTACCTACCTGAACAAGAAACACTTACATCTGTTGAAATTTACTCCATGGATGTTCATCAGTGCTAGCACCACTACAAAGATTCCATCATGGTGAATTGGAAATACTTTTGTTCATTAATTGCAACTTGGAGCAACAAACAAATTACATGGCATATGAACAGTTCATTGTCAACTAACAAATGTTGATATACTGAAGATCTGAATCACTGTCTGAGGGAACTGTACTCTGTTTCAGAAAATTATTTTTTTAGATTATATCCAAAAGTACTTTATTCAAAAGGTTTTCACATGAGCTTGCAAAAGCTCTGTTGCTAGTACGTTGCATTGTAATTGATTAAATATTTGGATTTATTTTGAACTTTATGGGGCTAACAGTGGCAAGCTTAGTTGCTTCAAAACTAAATCAAATATAGGTAAAATGAAACCCAGGCTGCTATTGTCCACACCTGCGGTTATGCCAAGCAGAATAGTTGCTGAAATTTTCATTTATCTTCTTTGTTGTAAATTTCAACTCCTCCTCATCGGGAACTTTTTTAACTTCTGCAGCAAATCTAGCAAGCACCGAATAACCAAACAGATTATGCAATGTGTCCTTCAAAGGCCCTTGAATGCAAGCAGAACCATTTGAAAAAATCAATATAGTTTAAGAAATCACAATTATCACCTGCGGTAATTCCATATATTGAAATTGCGGTCATCTGCTTTATGGAACTGATCTAAAAGCTGAAATTCATGGTCTAAAGAGGAATAACCCATGTTAATCACCCATTTGCGGTGGTACCATGCACCATATGACCTGGAGTTCCTTTTCAAAGCTCTCTCCACCTGTTCTTTGCAACATAACCAAGAAAAAACCAGGCTACCATGATACATAATAAACTTGCCAATAGAGCAAATATCAATTACAATTGCTACTTCAAAAATTGAATAACCTAACAAAGACCATCCCAGACCCTGACAAAGCATTAATTAATTTATAATTTTATTGACATCAAATTTCTTCACTAGAAATTATAAACAATATAAAAGTCATTTAAAATACATCTAAATATGTCCATTGGGCCAAATTGACTGCCCCTTCCCCAAGCATCTATGCCCTGGCTCCCATGGATCTCTAAATGTGAAACACAATTTTTTCTTTTGAAGCTCATTCTTAGACACTTCCATCAGTCCTCTACAGCCAGATCCATCATTTCTAGGCATTAGAGATTACAAACCAGTACTTGGAGGGATACAAGCGCAGTTAATTACATCATGTCTGTTGTACCCAAAACCAAAATTTTTGCTTCACTAAGGCATTTTGCTTAATTAAGTCTTAATCTTGTTAAAGTGATGTCAGATGGTCGTTTTTGGGGTTTTCAAATATGGAGTTGGTGTTAGTGTCATGTCAGTCTGTTACTGAAGTAATTCAAGGAAAATGAAAATCTGAACGAAAAACATCAAAATTTTCTATCTCTGGAGAAGGAAGCACATTTTCAAATGGGTGCCCTATCTTTTAGGGGCCCAGATCCTGTTTTTAGGGTTTGTCACCTCCAACAGACATTTGTCCGGCATCACGTCAACTTCGCAGTGAGCTATCAAGCTTGTCAAACGGACCTGTTTTGCTCGAGTTACGGAAGATACAGCGCAAAACAAGGCAAAAGCAAGAATTGGCTAACACTGGAGAAAAGCGCAGCTTTTGAGAAAGGCGCCCATCTTGTTGAGGTGTCAGATGAAGGCTTTTGACTAAATGCCATCCAAGATGTTTATCTCACATTTGTTCGAGCTTCGCAACGCATTTGTCAGTGGGTGAATCTGAGTTGCTGAAGTGCTAGAACCTGAGGTCAAACATAGGGTCAAATCTTGGTCAGAATATCAAGGGAATGAGCAAAAGAGCACTTTTTCAGAAAGGCGCCTGAGCTTTTCAAGCCTTTAATGCCTTCTTTTTGATGATCTTAGATATTCAATTTGTCCGTGTTACGTTCAGCTTTCCGTTGCATGTCTCCGTCAGATCAGAAGATGACTCAGCAGCTTGCAGTCGGGGTTTTAATGTTATTTTGGTCAGTTCCAGAAATGACTAAGTCTGGAAGGAAAAGAGCAACTTTTGAAAAAGGCGCCCTTGATTTTCACCCTTCAGATGATGTTTTCTGGGAAAGTGTGCCTTTGCAGCTGTCTTGCAGAATGAGGTCAGCTCCGCAGTGAACTTGAGATCCAGTCCTGAAAGTTGGTAAAGTAGAAGTTATGAAGAATTTATTTTTCCCTTCGTTCAAGATGCAGTTGTCAAAATTTGGCTAACACTGAGAAAAAGCGCAGCTTTTGAAAAGGGCACCTGGATTTTTGAGCCTTCAGATGTTCGTTTTATGATGTTCAGTCTCAAGGTATCTGTTGATCAGTTTTTGTCCTGCTCTGCGATGCACCTGTCAGCCAGCCAATCGGTGGAGTTAGTTAGCCAGTGTCAGAGGATGAACAGAGGTCCCGAGAGACGTTCAAATCTGAATTTTTATGAAAATTGGCTTAGTCTGGAATTCGCCTTAAGAGGTCAAAGTTGAGTTTTCGAAATAAGTTGACTAGTGCGCCTTAACTTGAGTTCTGACTGCAGTTAGACTAAACGTTTTCTGGGTTGTCATCTTCAGTTCATATATTGGCATGTCGAGTGATCTTTCAGTTTGCATGTTCAGTTAACAACCTTGCATGTTGAGTTAACTTGATTGCATGTTGACTTAACTGAAGATTATTCTTGAAAGTCAACTTAAGTTCACATGCATGGCGAATTTGGTTGCAATTGTGAAGACTTTGTGAAGTTGGCAAATTCACCTTTTGTCAACTGAAGTTCTAAAAGGGACGGCATAAATGATGAAGCATAATTTAGTGAAGCATGGCGTATTTGCCTTTAAATGTTAATTTCAGTTCTCAAAAGGGTCGCCATATTTAGAATTTTTAAGATTTAAAGCATGAGAATGAAATATGGCGAATTCTCATTGTCAACTGAAGTCTTGAAAGGGTCGCCATTTTTAGAATTGATTCTAAGCATGAAGTTGGCGAACTCATCTCAATCAAGATTGTCAACTTTAGTTCTCAAAAGGGACGCTTTAGTTCTAAATTGTGAATTTAAAGCAAGTGTGAAGGATGGCGAACTTAATATGGATTGCTAACTAAAGTCAAATTCGCATGAATTTGTTAACTGAAGATTGAAAGGGGAAACCCTAAAGCATGGTGCTTTATTTAGCATATTTTAGTTTCAGTTAACTAAAATGAGGTCCAATTAGAAGCCAAGCGCCATTTTTCAAGCTTTAGTGCTTTATATGAATTTCAATGATGAAAGCCTATTTATTTCAGCCTTGGCGTCCATTATTTCTTCATTTCAAACTTCGAAGTTTATATTCTTCTTGAGCGACCAGCAAGCTAAAGGTGCTACAGGTGTCAGAATTCAGCATTCTTCATATCAACGAGTTCAGATTGTTCAGAGGAAGGAGATTCCAGACTTTATTTTCACTTTGCATGCAGGTTTCATCAAGTTCCAAAGAAGAGGTTGGCGGATTTTTCAGAAGCAGACATGCAAAACTTTCTATCTTCTGTCTTATTTCTTCTATTTTTCACCTTAGGTACTTTCTTCGCATGTCAAAGAAAACAGCAAAATATTCAGAATCTGACCATCTAGGTTCGCATATTTCAGCATCAGCAGCAAAACCCATGTCTTAGATTTTTTCGAGAAAATTGCCCCGCAGCCTTCATTCTGAAGCTCTGTGCTTTTTTCCGAAGATTTCTTTGCATGTGGGTTAAAATCACATCTTTTTGAAAATCACATCATCTGGGTTTGTTCAGAATTCCATTGTGCACAAAACCCATGTTCCAGATTTTCTCAAGAAAAATTGTCCCCGAGAAGCTCTAAAAACCCCTGCAATAATCGGTTGAAGAATCTTTGCATGTCAAGCTAAACGACGTGTTTTCACAATTCTGACGTTATGGGTTGTCTTAGAATCATTTTCCGGACAAAACCCACGTCTCAGAATTTTTGGTGAAAATTATCCTCCGACACGCTATTTTTAGCCTCACTAGGTGCCATTTTAGCTTTTTAGAGAAAGTTGTCAGAACATAGCCGTGTTCACAGTCAACGGGCAAGTTTTTCAGAAGGCGGTTCAACTAGACTGAATTCAAGACCAAATCAGTCTTAATTTAGGTTTTCATCAAAGCCCTGACAATGAAGCGTTGAGTTGCAAAAGGAACAGAGATTACTCCATTTACGGAGCCGCCAAAGTCACTCAAATCCCATGCCATTGTCTTCATGAAGATGGTACCTACATTGATCTCAAGGCTGTGCAAACTGAGTTTCAGAAGCTTGTTCGTGATATCTTGATAGAGATTCTATGGTGTCTATGTTGGATCACATTTCAGTAATTTCAGTTAATTTCGAGAAAGTGGCTGAAGATATCAAAGAATGCATTCATACGGTAAAAGAGGGCGACAAAGAATTGAAGAGACAGATTATTGCTTTAGACAGTATCAAAGTGCCAGATGACAGAGAGATTGATGAGTTCTTGGTCGAAGTGATAGACCGAGGTAACATGGAGTGATCTGCCAGTTGGAACCTGCAATTAATTTCGAGGGTTGAGTCATGAGCAGTAGTTAACTCGACTTTCAGTCTTGAGTTTACTTGCTGACTTAACACATGCTTATCTCATTCTTGGAATTATCATCACAGGAGTTAGGGTTAGGGTTTCCAGTTAACTGAAGGTAGTGGCTAGTTAACTTTGCTTTAAATAAAGGACGTGCATGTTTGCACATTGTCCAATTAGGTTATTTGTACCAGTTAAACTGAGGGTAGTTGCCCAGTTAACTGTATAGTTTACTT